>WBNM01042852.1:14504-85973 GCA_013399055.1 Ramphastos sulfuratus | reverse complement strand
GTACACAGTACTCCAGATGTCCCTGGTCAGTGCAGGGTTTTCTATTAGATTATCTTTAAAAATCCCTTCCAACCCAAACCATTTTATCATTCTATGAGTCTTTGATTTTTATACTCTGATGCTACGAACCTCTGTTACTCCTGCTCCCGTCCCTGCCACAGCAGAGAAGCAATGTCAGATGCAGCAGTAGGAGCTGTTTCACCCCCAGGAGCAGCTGGTACCAAGTTTCTCTGTTGTCCCTTTCTGAGGAAGGGCACCTCTACAGCAGTGTGTCTCAGGCACTGGGACTGCTCATACACTCAGGATTCTTCTTGGAGGTAATCCATGGATACTGATTTTCATCATAGCATATATGGATCCGATATCCATAATCAGCCAAGTCAGCAGTATTTTTTAACTGAAAAAGTGTCCCTATGACTGTTTCCTTTTTTTTTTTCTTGTAATTTTTACACAGCTGTTATGACTTTGTGTTAAGGGGGCTTTCCTTTACAACATTCAGCTGAGATGTGTAAACAAAAATTATTCAGAAGCAAATCCATGTGATCCATCAGGCAGTTCAGACTTAACCAGTCCTGTCCTTTGAATCCTGATTATTCCCAGCAATGTCATGACAAGGGATAGATAGCTCAAGGATTCCTGTTATAATTTTTGGGGGGAAATCATTCTGAAAAAATAACTCACTCTATATGATTTTTTTTTCCCCCAGATGTTAACAATCTACAGACTCAGTGACAGAATAAGTTTTTAGACTACATTGTGTGAAATTGTAGCAATTAGTGAGTTGAATTTAAGCAATGTGGGTTAGATTTTGACCTCCTCCTGTCACTGTCCTTGCTAAATGACTTGTATGAAAGCACCAATAGCAAATTTCACACACAGTATTTTTTAGCAAAGAGAGATGAAGAGAAGATATTTCTGATAACTTAAAGTTTTGGGGTTTTTTCCTTTGCTTCCTTGTTAGTTTGTGGTGTTGGTTGGGTTTTGGGTTTTGTTTTGGGGTTGTTTTTTTGTTGGTTTGGTTTGTTTTTGTGTTTGTTTGGTTGGGTTTTGGTTTTGGTTTTGTTTTTTTTTTTTTTTGGTTGGTCAGTTGGGTTTTGGTTTTTTTGTTGGTTTGTTGTTTTTTTTTTTAATTCCATCATGTTCATAAGAAAAGGGAAGTGGATCTCCCAGCTCTGCATGTGGAACAAAACCCCAATTCACTCGCTTTGCTCACAGCAGGCTACTGCTCTCCTTTTTGGATTTCATAACAGCTTGACACTAGCTTAAATATTATCCTTTGTAATTTGTTTTAATCTGTACAGAGATCATTTTTGTCAGCTGGTTTAATTTTGGATGGGGATTTGGAGGACTTTTGTGGTCAGAAGCTCTAATATAGGTCCAAAATCCTTGTTGTTGCTGCCTGGGGGAGATCAGCTGAACCTAACCTGCCCGGCTGCTCTCCTGGATGAGCAGTCACAGAGGCTAATTGGGGTTATAGGAGGTGTAAGGCTCAAAAAAACACAGGGATCTGTTTTCTTTTCAAAATAACAATCCTCACTATCAACACAGGCTGGGGGAGGAGGTGATAGAAAGCAACCCTGTGGAAAAGGATTTGGGAGTGCTGGTGGACGAGAAGCTGGACATGAGCAGACAGTGTGAGCTTGAGGCCCAGATCCTGGGCTGCATCTAAAGATGCATTGCCAGCAGATCCAGAGAGGTGTTCTACCACTTTGCTTTGCTCTTGTGAGACCTCACCTGGAGTACTGCATCCGTGTCTGGAGCCCTCAATACAGGAAGGACATGGACCTGATGGAGAAAGTCCAGAGCAGGGCCACAAAAATGATCAAGGGGTTGGAGCACCTCTGCTACAATGACAGGCTGAGGGAACTGGGGTTGTTCAGCCTGGAGAAGAGAAGGCTCTGGGGAGACCTAATAGCAGCCTTACAGTACCTGAAGAGGGCCTACAAGAAGGCTGAAGAGAGACTGTTTACAAAGGCCTGCAGTGACAGGATGAGGGGCAATGGCTTCAAACTAGAGAAGAGCACATTTAGATTAGATGTCAGGAACAAGTTCTTTACCATGAGGGTGGTTGAGCACTGGAACACATTGCCCAGTGAGGTGGTTCAGGCCCCACCTCTGAAGATATTCAAGGTGAGGCTCAATGGGGCTCTGGGTGACCTGGTCTAGTTGAGGATATCCCTGCTCACTGCAGGGGGGTTGGACTAGATGACCTTTAGAGGTCCCTTCCAACCTGGGTGATTCTATGAAATACAGCAAGCCAAGCTCCTAGGTATGTCCTTGCATGTGGCACTAAACACTGGTGCCCTGTCACTTGCCTATAGATTTTAAAGGCATTTTCCTGTGTGGATCTGTGGAAGGGGCTTCATAAACACCTCAAAGGGTGCAGCAAGTGGTGCACCCTTGCTCTGCATTAGCTTCATATGTTGCAGCTTGTGGAGAGTTGTCAGGAATGCATGTATGTATCATTAGACCACCCAGCAAGGGCAAGCTGCTCAGTGTTTGCTTAGTGTTGGGTTGGGCATGCTTCTGCTTCTAAGCCCTGAAGGCCAGGGAAATGTTACTTCCTTGCCCTGGGTTATTGCAAAACACCATTATCAATGGTTGGCAGCTGCTTATCAGACAGTAATAAGGGACTTCTGGATTTTCAGGGAAACGNAGGTGCTCCAACCCTCTGATCATTTTCGTGCCTTCTCTATACCACCAAATAATGGCTTTAGACTGAATGAGGGGACATTTAGACTAGATATAAGGGATTTTTTTGTTTGTTTGTTTGTTTTTAATGCTGAGGGTGTTGAAATACTGTCACAAGTTGCCCACAGAGGTGCAAGAAGTCCCACCCCTGGAAACACTCCAGATCAGGTTGGATGGGGCTCTGAGTCACCTGATCAAGTTGAAGATGTTCCTGCCTACTGCAAGGAAAATGGGAGTAACTGACTTTTAAAGGTCCTTTCCAACCCATTCCCTGATATTGAGTATGCCATGATTTTCAAAGCAAACCCTTAGCTATGCCCTGCAAAGAGAAATGTGGTTTCCCCAGGTTGGCAGCACTGCACAGCTCCCTTTGAAGCTACAGGGAACTAGCACAGGGAGCAACAAAGCAGGCAGAAAGGGAGGGAGCTTTGTGTGTTATCCTCAGATGGTGGTGAGAATAGCATTGACCTGGGATGGCCTAAAGGAAGAATTTGTCCCAGACTCAGCAGAACCTTTGGAAATTAGTGGAGTGGTAAAGTTCCTTGTCAATCTAGCAGCAGGATCCCTCCTGTGTCCTCTGATAAAGGCAGAGAATAAATATTCTGGGCTGGGAATTGTGCAAAAGGAGCCCTTAGAAGTTCTGGTTTCAGGCCCTTAGTAAAAGATTGCTTCAAGCTGCAAAAAAGGAGTTTAAGCATTCCCTGGATAAACCTTTTTTTTTGTCCGGAGTCTTCTCATGTCTCCAACTGTTGTATTCGTGTGTTGAATTTTGTGTCAAATTTTGGGCTCCCCAATTCAAGAGAGACAGGGACCTGCTGGAAAGAGTCCATCAGAGAGCCAAGAGGATGACTGAGGGGCTTGAGCATCTCCCTTATGAAGAGAGACTGAGAGACTTGGGGCTGTTTAGTCTGGAGCAGAGAAGACTGAGAGGAGATCTCATCAATGTATACAAATATCTGAGGGGTGAGTGTCAAGTGGCTGGGGCCAAGCTCTTTTCAGTGATCAGCAGCAATAAGCCAAGGAGCAATGGCTACAAACTGGAACATAGAAAGTTTCACCTCAACCTGAGGAGAAACTTCTTTACAGTGAGGGTGTCAGAGCCCTGGAACAGGCTGCCAAGAGAGGTTGTGGAGTATCTTTCTCTGGAGACTTTCAAAACCCACCTGGATGCATTCCTGTGTGAATTACCCTAGGGGATCCTGCTTGGCAAGTTGGTTTGGACTTGATGATCTCTGGAGGTCCCTTCCAGCCTCTAATGTTCAGTGATTTTGTCATTCTGTGAAAGGGAGATAGGCACAGGGCAAGCAGGTCTGTAAGTTGAGAGACTCATTCTCTTACAGTGTTTGCAGAGCAGAATTAAATCATTAGGAGAAAAGCAGTGGCAGCTTTTCCATGGGAACTGTTTTGCACTCTTTTGGTATGCTTTTACCTGAGAAGTTGATGATTGGTAGCATAAGGATTGCTGTGCTGGTGGTTTTCCATTCCAGTGGAGGGTTAAAGTTTCTGCTTCTATTTGGTGCAGTTCCTCACAACCATCAATAAAAGCAACGGATGAAGGTTGCTCCTTGAACCCTACTTTGGCTAAGATCCAAGTCTTGCCTCTGCTTATATTGGTGTGCTGTAATGTATTAGAAACCTCTGATCATAAACAGAGATTAGATAAATACTGCTGAGGCAACTGATTATGGGCAGGAATAGGGGGGAGAGAAAAAAAAACAAAACCAAAAAGCCAAAACCAAAACAGTTCATTGTTCATAGAAACAGAATCATTAAGGTTAGGGAAAAAACTCCAAAGTCATCAAGTCCAACTGTGGTTGCTAGGATGGTGCTTGTCTTTTAGAGGAGGAAGTTTGTCCTTTTTTCTGACACTAACAACTTTTCCTGGCAGCAAGAGCAAGTGCAGAGGAGAGCAACAAAGCTGGTGAAGGGCCTAGAGAAGAAATTTTATGAGGAGAGACTGAAAGAGCTGGGGCTGTTTAGTTTGAAAAAGAAGAGGCTGAGGGAAAACCTCATTGCTGTCTACAGATACCTGCAAGGACATAGGGGAGAGGTTGGGTGCTGGTCTCTTCTCATAGGTAGTGATAGGACAAGAAGGAATGGCCTCAAGCTGCAGCTGGGTAGGTTTAGACTGGATATTAGGAAAAAAAATCCACAGCAAGAGTGGTCAGGCATTGGAATGGGCTGCCCAGGGAGGTGGTGGAGTCCCCAACCCTGGATGTGTTTAAGTCATTTGGATGTGGTGCTTGGGGGTATGGTTTAAGGGTGAACCTTGCAGAGCAGGGGTATTGGTTGGACTTGGTGATCCAGGTCTTTTCCAACCTGAATACTTCTGTGATTCTGTGGTTCTAAGAGCCACAGAATGACTGTATAAAAACCTATGTCTGTCCTACTTTTTATATGAAATTCAGTGTAAAAGACACTGCTATACCAGACAAATATGCTAGCCCCTTTGATGCTGGTCGAAGGAAGAATTCTACTCAGTATTTTTCAGGCAGTTCTTGACTAGTTCTGGACACATAAAACATACAGAGTCCACAGGACCTTTCTTCCCCTCCCATGCTTGTCAGAAAGATGGGCTTGATGCTGTAGCAGTGCATGTTTTCACACCATAAGCAAGCTGTGGTGTTGTAGATGTTATTGGTACTGCTTCTCAGGACACTGAAAGTAAAAGCATTTATAAGGCTAATGGCCAAGTCAGAAGCTCTACTGGAGGCAGGACAGCAGCCTTTTCCCATTTGTGTGATGTCCTGGTTTTGCTGGGACAGAATCCTTGGCTGACCATGGTCTGCAGGCTATTAGCAGTTTGGAATCAGCCAGGGCAGCTGACCTGAGCTGATTCCAAACTGGTACAGGTGTATCCCAGACCACAAATGTCACACAGTGTGAAGGGGGAGCTTTGCTGAGGACGGAGGCTTCTCTTCATCCTGCTTCTGCTCTTCCTTCTCCTCCTTCTTCTCTCCATCCCAGGAGGGGCCTGCTTACCATTCTGCTTCTGAGGACTACTTTCCCATTTATTGTGACCACTGTACAGTCAACGAGGTCAATAGAACCTATATAGTTTATGATGCCACTGATATGGGCTAAACGTAGATGACTATCAGTGCTTGATCAGCAATCTGCATAATGTGGTAAGAATCTGGACTGGAAGAGATGGAAACAAACTAAAATAGGCAGATTTAGGCATCACATGAAGTCACACCTCTTTCAGTACCAGTTAATTTCCTGGGAAAGATTGGAAAGTGACATGGAGAAAAGAAGCAACTTGCTTGTGTACTACAATCCTCCACCATCCCCACCATCACCTTCTGTAAAATTAGTGAAACAAAGCAGTCACTGTTAAATTTTTTGCTGGCAAATCTCATGGAGTCACTTTAATTACTCTATGCTCCTGCTTTCAGCAGCTGAGGATGACAAATAGAGTAGACCCATCCTTCACCACCCATCCTTCACCTTTTCAACTCTCACCTTCACCTCTCAAGCATTTTGCCTGATGGCACTTCTCTGTGTTTTTATCTTGGTGACAGTGATCTTGGAGGAGTCTACTCCGGAGAAGAATCCCCATTGTGATGCACTGTATGGGGGGGTTCTCTGAAGCCAATGTTGTCATAATTTGCCCTGTCACTGCTCTGCCCCATAGCTCTGCTCTTTGTTGCTGTACTTCTGCTGCTCTATGAGCTTGCAAACCAGCCTTTTGCTGTGGAACGGTAGCAGACAGACTCTTCCAGTACCTTCTCTGGCCAATGCAAGGTCCCTGTGTCCTATGACAGTTCTGTTGTGGCATTCAGCAGAATGATCCTTGCACTTGTTTATGGTCTGTTTTTGTAGTTCTGAGGAGGATGGAGACATTTAAACAGTAACTGTTGGCTACCTGCCTGATGGGTCTAAGGTGTGACTGGCTTGGGTTTGAACACAGATTCTCTTATGAAGTTCTTTTACCTATATGTTTGATATGGAAGAAAAGAACAATAACATTTTAATAATTAAGCTCAAATCTGTGAAAAAGTGCCAGGGGTGAGTTGCCCTTGCAAACATGAATGTTTCACATTGGTCTGCTGCTTTACCTTGGAAAACACTTGCCAAATTTGGACAGGTTTTATGACTCATTTGCAGGGAATTCCTGACTCCTTTAAGCTTTTCCCTTATTTGTAGGTATGTGCTGACCGCTTTGCTAAATGGGCTGTTCTGAGGCTGTTTGCTACACTTGACATCACTTATCCCTCTCTGCAACCAAGTCACACACTGCTAGGTCTTACACTAGTGTGTGGCAGTTAAGATAAAGTCGGCAGAAACAAAAGTCCAACCTGCACCTTGGTATAGTGGCATGAGGTGGGTGGAGTGGCAGTTTTGCTTCCCCATGCATATTCTCTGTTGGTGTATGACTCACAGCTGGCTAAGCAGGCAGTGGTGGGACTTCTGGCAGGTCAGAGGCTTGATAACAGCCGAGGACAAAGAGGAGCTGTTATCTGGCATGGGTGAAGAAGTACTCCCAGTACAGACAGGGTATTTGGCACTTAAACTTATGAGCTAAGCACTGCACGCAAAGGTAACTAATAGAAGTCTACTGAGCTTATTCATGGTCACTTCCTTAATCTGCAGACTGTGACAGTTTTTCCCTTTAACAACTTTCTTTTCTTCCATTGCTCCTATTTTAAGAATCCTCAAAGAATCAGAGAATTGTTGGAGGTTGGGAGAGGCCTCTGGAGATCTTCTGCAACAGATTCACCTAGAGACAGTTGCTCAGGATCATGTCCAGGCAGGTTTTGAACCTCTCCAGTGAAGAAGGCTCCTCAAATTCTCTGGGCAGCCTGGTCCGCTGCTCTGTCACCCTTACAGAAAAGTTTCCCTCATGTTCATACAGATATTCCTATTCCATATTCTGGAAAAACTGCCTTGTTCTTTTGAAGCTTCTGTAGGGAACAAAAATGCAGGTACATCCTGGTCATGCTTTCTCATGAACTAATTTAATGGAATCCTAGAATCATTTCTTGGCAAAGACTTCTAAGATCGTTGAGTCCAATTACTGAGGTAACACCACCATGGCCCCTAAACTATGTCCCTAAGAGCCATGTCTACACAGTTTTTGAACACCTACAGGGGCAGTGACTCTACCACCTCCCTGGGCAACGTGTTTCAATGCTTGACCATTCTTTTAGTAAAGAAGTCCTTCATAATATCCAACTCAAACCTCTCTTGCCACAACCTGAGGTCATTTCCTCTTGTCCTATCACTTGTTACTAGGGAGAAGAGACCGACAACCACCTCACTTCAACCTCATTTCAGGTAGTTGTGGAAAGCAATGAGGTATCCCCTCAGCCTCCTTTCTCCAGACTAAACAGCCCCAGTTGCCTCAGCCACTCCTCATAACACTCATTCTCCAGGCCCTTCACCAGCTTCGTTGCCCTTCTGGACATGCTCCAGCAACTCAACATCTTTCTTGTAATGAGGGTCCAAAACTGGACCAAATATTTAAGGTGTGACCTCACCAGTGCCAAGTACAGGGGCACAACCACTTCCCTACTTCTGCTGGTAATGCTATTCCTGACACAAGCCAGGATGCTGTTTGCCACCTTAGCCATTTAGGCACTCACTGGATCATCCTCAGCCATCTGCTGATCAGCACCCCCAGGTCCTTATCTGACTGGCAACTTTCCAGTCACTGTACCCCATGCCTGTAGTGTTGCATGGGATTGTGGTGACCCAAGTGCAGGAACTTAGCACTTGGCCTTATTAAACCTCATACTACTGACTTCAGCCCATCAATCCAGCCTGTCCAGATCCCTTTGCAGAACCTCCCTACATTAGAGCAGATCAACACTCCTGCCCAGTTTGGTGCCATCTACAAACTTACTGAGGGTGCACTCAATCCCCTCATTCAGATCATTGATAAAGATACTACTTTAAACCTTGTATGTGGACACACCATGATCTCAACTAGTAAGCAGACTGTTGTCTTCCATAAGAACACACTGCTGTCCTTAATATGAGCTCAATGATTCAAGAAGATGTCACTTTGTCACTGTTATGGTTTTGTCACTAATGAAACAAGCTTGTGCTTTGTGCCATCAATTTACAAATCATATAATGGTTTCTTTTTTGGTAAGAAAATGTAGTTCTAAGTGTCCTTCAGTTTGGTTATTTGGTTATTCAGAATTTGTTGTTCAATTCTCTGCAAATGCAGATAAAGAATTGAAAATCTGAATCTCTTAAATCTCAGGAAGGTGACAGAAAATAGCCCCAAAAAGGTCACATGCAGTTTTTCTTGCGGGAGAGGAGAAGATCAAGAGGAGGAGGAGGAGGTAAGAAATCTGGCATGAGAGATTTGCAGCTAACAGTGCTGTTGGTGGAGGTGCTGGTACCAGGTGGCTCATGGGGCACTTTAGAAAAGTTTATCTGTTTAGCCTAAGAGTATGAATTCTTCCACCCTTGTTTAGTCTTTCTGGGCTCCCTTAAAGGTCAGCTGAGAGAAAATGTGAATTGGCTCTTCCAGGAGGAGCTGCCATTTCCCTCTCTCAAGTTTGGCAATGCAGGAAATGAACTTAAAACATGGTTGTGTGAGAGAAATCAGCTGCTTCTGCTTTCTTCCTCCTTCTTTAGTAAATTTTATTCCCTGGGGTGCATCAAGAAGAGTGTGTCCAGCAGCTCTAGGGAGGTTCTTCACCCCCTCTACTCTGCCCTAGTGAGGCCACACCTGGAATACTGTGTCAAATTTTGGGCTTCCCATTTCAAGAGAGTCAGGGACCTGCTGGAAAGAGTCCAGCAGAGAGCCAAGAGGATGACTGGGGGAGCTTGAGCATCTCCCTTATGAAGAGAGACTTGGGGCTGCTGTCTGGGGAAGAGAAGTCTGAGAGGAGATCTGATCAATGTGTACAAATACCTGAGGGGTGGGCGTCAAGTCGATGGGGCCAATCCCCACTGATTCAGTGGTGCACAGTAATAAGGAACAGTGGATACAAACTGGAACATAGAAGGTTTCACCTTAACATGAGGAGAAACTTCTTTACAGTGAGGGTGACAGAGCCCTGGAACAGGCTGCCCAGAGAGGTTGTGGAGTCTCCTTCTCTGGAGACTTTCAAAACCTACCTGGATGTATTCCTGTGCAGACTAACCTAGGGGATCTTGCTTTAGTAGGGGGGTTGGACTCAATGATCTCTGGAGGTCCTCTACTTACATCCTCTAAGGTTCTGTGAGGTTCTGTGATTCTATGAATCAGACTTAGTACCACTTTTTTGGTCCTTTTGTCCTTGACATGCGACCTTAAAAAATGCCCTCCCCCAAAATGTTTTGTAAGTAACATCTTTTTCTGGAGCTGAAGGAAAACAGAGCTGATGTCATGGGCTATTTTAATATGGAAATTTCTGTGATGTTTGATTTGTGTAGATTTGTGTAATAGTAAATGACTGTACAATGCTGCTCAGTAAATTATTTCAGTGTTATAGTTCCCAATGATGTAAACTGACAAATGTTAGAACTGAACTCAGATTGAGCAAGTCTTTTTGTTTTAATTCAAATTACTTTCAAGTTCTTCAGCTCCAGTTCCACCCCTTTCCTCTTCCCCTAAGTCTCCTTCAACAGCAAACACCAAGGTAACACCTGCAGGGCTGGGCTGAGCTCTCCAGACAGCGGCGACCTATGTTCTCAAAATAAGAGCAGGTGAGTAACTGTTGGCTTACAGCCTCAGAGCTGAGCAGTGAGTGCTACAGTGGAGGTGTCACATACACAGTCCTTGGAAACAGCCACCATGGTCCTGTCAGCCCCACATCCTCATTCTGTCCTAGCAGCTGTGATAAGCCACCAAAACTTCACAGAGAAGTTCCTGTGATGGTGGCGAAGAGAGCAAGAACCCAAATGTGGAACTTTGATGTACAATTAATAAATGTCATTAGCCATGGAATCATAGAACTGCTTTGTCTGGAAGTGACTTTTAAGATCAAGTCCTTTGGTTAACCCAGCACTGCCAGACTACCACTAAAACATGTCCCTCAGCACAACATTGAGTTGCCATGACACTGGTACAGGTTGCCCAGGGAGGTTGTGGAGCACAGAATCACCCAACGTGATCTTTGATCACGTTGGGTGATTCTCTGCTCCACAACCTCACTGGAGGTGTTCAAGGCCAGGTTGGACGAGGCCTTGAGTGAGCTGTACTAGTAGGAGGTGTCCCTGCCTATGGCAGGGGGTTGGAACTAGATGATCTTTGAGGTCCCTTCCAACCTTACCATTCTATGACTCTATGGCATGGATAGAGACTCCACTATTTCCTGGGCATCCTGTTCCAGGGTTTGACAATTCTTTCAGTAAAGAATTTTTTTCTAATATCCAACCTAAACCTCCCCTGGCAAACTTGAGGCCATTTCCTCTTGTACTATCACTCACTACTTGGGAGATGAAGCCTACCCCCACCTCACAACTTTCAGGAAGCTCTAGAGAGTGAGAAGATCTCTCTCAGCCTGTCTTTCTCCAGGTTAAACAACCACAGTTCACAGAATCACAGAATGCTAAAGGTTGGAAGTGACCTATAAAGATCATCCAGTCCAACCACCCTGACAGAGCAGGATCTCCTATACCAGATCACACAGGAATGCATCCAGGTGGGTCTTGAATATCTCCAGAGAGGGAGACTCCACAACCTGCCTGGGCAGCCTGTTCCAGTGTTCTTTCAACCTCACAATGAAAAAATTATTTCTCATGTTTACATGTTTACTCAGCTGCTTCCCATAAGATCTGCACTCTAAAGCCTTCTCTGGCTTCATTGCCTTTCTTTGGCATGCTGCAGCGCATCAATGTTCTTCTTGTAGTGAGGGGCCCAAAACTGAACACAGTGTTCAAGATGTGACCTCACTCGTACTGAATAGTTAAAACCCAGTCTTGCACTTGCCCCCATCCAATCAGAGTGGCAACAGGACAGACTCAATAAGGGTACGAGCAAAGCTGATTTCTGCTGATCCTCCATTGGGCAATGCTGCTGCAGCCCAGGACTCTCCCCTCAGATCAAGATGTCACCCAAAGAAACCTCCTGGGATTGAGCAAGCCCTCACCCCTGTGTTGGTGAGTGAATACTACCTCTGGATATATCAGACACACAGTGTCAGATATAGGGTGGATATTTTTCCACTTTCTGGTTTTCCTCTCTTTAGATGCCTCTGAAGTGCTTGGGCAGACAGACTGTTCCCTGTCAACTCCCACTCTTACGTTTTCCCTTAGAAGTAATATTTAAAGTGCTTGCATTTGCTTTTCTTTTAAGTGTCAAAGAGTAGCCTGGAGTGCAGACTCTTGTCCCTTGGGTTTACATTTCTGCCAGCAAAGTCACTACTCCCATCCTGCACTTGACACTCTCTTGCTGCTCACTAGCCACCCAAGTGGGCACAGCACAGCCTTTCTCTCAGAGCCAGCCATTAATGTGTGTTTTTTGGCAATTCAAACAATTGCTGATCTGCAAAATCGAAAACCAGATGTTCACTAAATGGAGCAGAGAAGGCTGCTGAAAGCAGAGCTGGTTTTAAAAAAGAAACTGTTTAATGAAAGCAGAACAGGTTCTCTCTCTCTTTGCTTTCTGAAAATCAAATCAAGGAAGTGAAAATGTTTGGGGTTTTATTCAGTCCCTACTTCAGCAGCACCTGCTTCACCTCGACGAAACAGGTGCCACTAAGGTGGTAGATACAGGTCTCATTTCCAAAAAGATTCAGGTACCTAACATTGGTTTGAGGTGCTTCTATCTAAATGCAGATCCTTAAGACCTCTTTGCTGTCCTAGGGGACCTGAAAACCTAACTCCAGGCCTCAGCAATTATCTCAGAGTTCTGCTTGAAACGTTGGCAGCTGCTTTTCATCTGCTCTTTTTTGAAAGTGGAGAGAAAGACATTCATACCTCTCTACTGCCCAAGGACATTTGAATTCATGTGTCTCACTTTCCTGATGAATATCCTAAGCAACTAACCAGAAAGTGTCCTGAAGTGGTGCTCCCTTTGCTATGACTCTGGCTTAAAGTAATTGCATGTGTAATTGTTAAAGCACAGACAGGCGTGAAAGGCTGACTCTGCCTGTGTGGTAGTAGACCCCAGTTCTCACTCCAAGGATCTTAAGGTTTACTTTTATATTTATTTCTAGAAATGTAGTATTAGGCAAACAGTTCAGAAAGGTACAAAGCATACTTAATCTTTGTAAAAGCTTGTATTAATTGTCCTGGTTTGAGTTAGAGCAGAACTAATTCTGTTCGGTGATTTTCAGCTCAGTCTCATGCATCAAGAAGAGTGTGACCAGCAGGCCAAGGAAGGTTCTCCTCCCTCTCTATTCTGGCCTGGTGAGGCCTCATCTGGGGTACTGTGCCTCAGTTCTGGGCTGCCTCGTTCAAGGACAGGGAACTGCTTGAGAGGGCAGAGCAAAGGACTAGGAAGAGCATAAGTGACCAGAACATATCTCATATGAAGAAACACTGAGGTACTTGGGGCTTTTTAGCTTAGGCTGAGGGGATCTTATTAATGCTAAGAAATACTTAAATGGTGGGTCTCAGGAGGATGGGGCCAGTCTTTCTGCAGTGGTGCTTAGTGGCAAGACAAGGGGCAACATTCTGCCTTTGATCCCCCCATTCCTGTGTTCCTGAATCCAGTTCCAGAATCCAGCCCCTGAAGTTAATTACTACTGGCCGCTGTGTCCAGTCTAGGACTTTCCTAGTGTCTGCCCTCAGCACAAGTGGTGATAGTTCCATAACTGTCATCAGGGGGTTGTGTTTGATGTTGCTTTGCATCTGCTTCATGTTATTTTTATTATTTTCATTAAAGCAAGTTTAGGTTTTTTTTTCCAACCTATTAGTCTCTCTCTCGTGTTAACTTTCTCCTCACCTTTGGGAAAAAAGGGGGCTGAATCATAGAATCATAGAATGGTAAGGTTGGAAGGGACTTCAAGGATCATCTAGTTCCAACCCCCTGCCATAGGCAGGGACACCTCCCACTAGTACAGGTTACTCAAGGCCTCGTCCAACCTGGCCTTGAACACCTCCAGGGAGGGAGCAGCCACAACCTCCCTGGGCAACCTGTGCCAGTGTCTCACCACCCTCACTGCAAAGAACTTCCTCCTAACATCCAGTTCAATCTCCTCTCTGCCAGTTTAAACCCATTGCCACTTGTCCTGTCATTACAAGACCTTGTCAATAGTCCCTCCCCAGCCTTCCTGTAGGCCCCCTTCAGATACTGGAAGGCTACTCTAAGGTCTCCTCGAAGCCTTCTCTTCTTCAGGCTGAAGAGCCCCAACTCTCTCAGCCTGTCCTCGTAGGAGAGCTGCTGCAGCACTCTGAGCATCTTCATGGCAGGGTGTCTGTTACCCAGTGGCTATCTCAGCCCTGAACCTTGACAATTAACTCAAATCCAACATCTGGGTCCACTATGCATAAAAAACCATGGAGCTCCAAAGGCCAAGCTTCATGATACTTAAGTGAGCAGAATGTTTTGCAGACAGCCATTTTCCATGGCAAAGGCAGCACTGGCAACAAGTACCAGTCTGTGGGACAGAAAGGAAATACTCTTTCTGCCTGCCCACAGGCAGATGCAGCATCAGACTGGGATGTTTTCATAGACACAGTCACACTCCTCTGCTACATCTGCGTCATTTAAGGAAAAATAAAAGGGTGATCTTCTGATTGCCATCTTCTCTGCTTCCAGAATTATTCTCACTGATTTTTCACAGCAGGAAATGTTGATTTGGTGTTGCTGTATGAAGCCCAGGCTCGAATACTAATTGCATTTTAAATACTTATGGTAGAGAAAGTATTCCATTAATTTTTTGCCACCTAAAGGGTTCACAGGATCAGAGGATGTTAGGGGTTGGAAGTGACCTCCATAGGTCATCGAGTCCAACCCCCCTGCCAGAACAGGACCATAGAATCTAGCTCAGGTCGCACAGGAATGCATCCAGACGGGTCTTGAAAGTCTCCAGAGAAGGAGACTCCACAACCTCTCTGGTTACATTAATCACCTTTTTATCAGTATCTTCTTCAAAGCTTTCTCAATTTGGTATTGCATAATATATGGGGGGTTTCCACTGGTTTTTTCAGTATTGTTTTGTCTGAGCACTCTTACACCATCCATCTCTGGAGATGAGTCAAGATTTCCTTTTGGCCAAGTGCCTTCTGCCTTGAAGATGTGCTTTCTCCTCAGAGCCAGGTCACCTTCCTCCACATGTTTATGTCCTCTGCCCAGGAAAGGATTACAAATGGTCCCTTCTCAGAGGTAATTAGTGATAGACCAAGAGGGCATGGCCTCAAGGGTCAATGGCCTCAATGGCGTCAACCGGATAGGTTTAGACTAGACATGAGAAACTTTTTTTTTCCAGAAGGAGTGGTCAGGCATTGGAATGGGCTGCCCAGGGGGGTGGTGGAGTCACCAACGCTGGATGTATTTAAAAGGTGTTTGGATGCAGTTCTTAGGGATATGGTTTAAGGTACACCTTGTAGAGTATGGTTATGGGTTGGGCTTGGTGATCCTGAGGGCCTTTTCCAACCTGAATGTTTCTGTGACTCTGGGAAATTTCAGCATGAGTGCATTTTTAAAAAGACACCACCTCTTATTAGACAGCAGGGGAGCTTGTTAACTCCATCTGCCACTCTTCTCATGGAGTATGTGTTTTTAAAACAAACTTTAACATCCTCTACTAAAGAAGTGTTGTTTTCAATGGGAACACCCTGAGCAGAATCATGATATACATACCTGCCCTTTTGAAATGAAAAACCCCACAGTAACTACCATCTGCCACTTTCTTAGTAAACATTGTGATATTATGTCATGAACTCCATTACGCAGATCACTGGGGTGTGGGCTACTGCTTTTTAAAACCAGCTGTTGAAATAAAGCTTTGCTTTAGGTGCAGCAAATCCATTATGGCCTGTTCGTCAAAGCAGAAGGGCTCGTTTCAGCCAGCCGTGCATGTTCCCTTACGTCAGCAAGGAGACTGCTAGCTTGTTTCTTATTGACTCCTGTAATGAGAGGCTAATAAATGACAACAGTTACTGCAAAGGCTACCCCAAACTCTTCTTCTCAGACTCACAGAATGCTAGGAGTTGGAAAGGACCTTTGAGGATCATTTAGTCCGATCCTTCTGCTAAAGCAGGGTCACCTAGAGAAGATTGCACATGAATATGTCCAGATAGGTTTTGAATATCTCCCAAGAAGGAGATTCCACATCCTGCCTGGACAGCTTGTTGCAGTGCTCTGGCACCCTCACAGGAAAGTTGTTTTTCTTCATGTGCAGATGGAACCTCCTGTGATCAAGTTTGCCACTTGTCCTGGTGCTGGGCACCACTGAAAACAGCCTGGCCCCATCCTCCTGACACGTGCACTTCAGATGTTAATGATCACTGTTTTGATCCCCTCTCAGCCTTCTCCAGGCTGAACAGCCTTCATTCTCTCAGCCTTTCCTCATCAGAGAGATGCTCCAGTCCCCTCATCGCAGTCATAGCCTTTCATTAGATGCTCTCCAGCATTCTGCTGCCTGTCTCTGGCTGAGAATGTAGAGAAATGACAGTATCTTTCACCAGACTCACTTTTTGGCCACATAATTTCTGTGGGGCAGAGGACGCAAGCCTCAAGCTTGGTTTTATAAATAGATTCATTTGTTCAGAAAAATGCCAGCCTGAAGGACTAAGATGCTGCTACTACAGGGGAGAAAGAGGAGACCAAAGAGGATTTTGTTCACGCAAAGAGAAAATTTGTAACCTNTGCACACAGGACTCCAGGTGAAATCTCAGATCGGAAGCTGCTGGGGAAGATTGGAAAGAAAGTGGGACTCAGAATTGATAGGAAAGTGCTTCAATTTACTAGGCAAAGGCATTAGACTGAGATAGAGCAGGAGAGAAGAAAGGCAGAAAAAAGGCAAAATTATTCAACAAGCATTTAAATAGCAGGATAAGGGTTTCTTCTCCATCCTTCCTTGCTCCTGCAGGGTGCACAGAGAGGTTGTGGAGTCTCCTTCTCTGGAGGCATGTTCTTGTGTGACCTACTTTAGGTGATCCTGTCCTGGCAAGAGGGTTGGACTAGAAGATCTTCAGAGGTCCCTTCCAACCCCTAATATTCTCTGATTCTAAGAAATCATAATGTGTTCATTTAAAAAATGCTGGAAGTTTGAAAGCTAGGAACCCCAAGGGCAAGAGATGCCTTTTTTTTTTTTTTTTTTTTTTTTTTAAATTTGAGCCTTTTTAGATATAAACCATTAGAAACAGTTCTTATTTGTACACAGGGTGTGATCATCCACTCAGTAAATGAGGAAAGCATCTTTGACAAAGGGAAACAAGTTATGGGTGTAAAGGCAATCAATATTGCAACAGTCATGGTTGCAATTCCAAATTTATTGCTCATAGGGTACTGAGTCATCTCTGGAAAACCTACAGAAGTCTCCTGTGTTACACCAGGTATTACTCAGAAACTAATTTTGTCCTTTTTCAAAGTATTACATGTTCTTGTGTTCCAGTATTGTGCGTTCTTGTGTGATCTGGTATAAGTGATCCTGCTCTGGCAGGGAGGTTGGACTGGGTGATCTTCTGAGGTCCCTTCCAGCTGCCTACCTTGATTCTGGGATCTGTGATTACTGGCATCACTTCCAGCCCAACACTTCAGGAACATTTAAATGTGAGTCACCGTCTCTGGAGGTGTTTAAAAGACATGCAAATGTGGCATGGAGAGACATGGTTTAGTGATGACCAGGCAGAGCTGGGTTAGTGGTTGGACTTGATCTGAAAGGTCTCTTCCAACCAAAGTGATTCAGGGAGTCTACAATTATGTGCTGGTTTGAGCTAATTGGAATATTTTAATAGAGAGAATTATACTATAGGCTGTGAAAAGGAAACAGTGGTGATGTCTACTTCACTTATAGGCTTGCTGAGATGTTTAAGAAAAAGTACTCAAAACAAAGATAAGTCAGAGTCTCTGGGGCACAGAGTCTCAGTCTAGCAGCTTCCAGCTTCCTTCTCTCTGCTGAGTAACCTCACTAACCACTTTTCTTCTAACCCCCCTGGCCGATCCTCCAAACTCTCCTTGCATGTAAGGCAAACCTTGGGGTAAGGTATAGGGGTGGGGAGAAGGTGGAAGGGTGGTTGGGAGCCCCTCCTGGGGTCTCTGATTTCTGGGAGGGCTGTTGTGTTTCTGTACTACCTTTACCTTGTATATTTCTGTAAATATTCCTGTATATAGTGTATATATCTGCTTGCATATTGTGCTAAGCTGTAAATAGAGCTTCAGTCCTCAACTTCCAGCCAGCTGAGTTCTAGTCTGGGTCATTTTACAAAGTGTGGGGGGTGGGTAACTCCCAAACCATCAAAGGGACCTTGTGGAGAGGCTGGTGCTGGTCTCTTCTCACAGGTGATTGGAGACAAAACAAGGGGGAATGGCCTCAAGCTGAAACTGGGGAGGTTTAGATTGGACATTAGGAAAAAGTTTTTCACAGAGTGAGTGGTCAGGCACTGGAATGAGCTGCCCAGGGAGGTGGTGGAGTCACCCACCCTGGATGTGTTTAAGGTTTGTTTGGATGGGGCACTTAGGGATATGGTTTAAGATGAATCTTGTAGTGTAAGGTTATATTATTATAGTGATATCAAACTTGGTGATCCTGAGGGTCTTTTCCAGCCTGGATGCTTCTGTGATTGTGTGATTCTGTGAATCTAGTTGTCTCATTTTACATTCATAGAACATGTGGGTCAGACTTCTGCCATCCTGCTTCAGTGCTAGTTGTGAATTGATCCTAGGTTAATACACCTGGGATGACTCCAGGGAAGTTTTAATACCTTCTTTCTCTCTGGCTTCTTTTTGCCCAACCACCCAAACTGATCTGCTGTCTCTTACTGATATTTTGAGCAGCTGATGTGAGGAGAAGAAACCCCTCGGTGATAGTAGGACCCAAACTTGTTTGATGAACAGAGAAAAACTCCTGTTGACTTCAGTGGATGAATCTGTCCCTATTCTTTCTGTGGTTTGTTTTTTTTCACAGAATGATAGAATATTTGGGGTTGGAAGAGACATTCACCAGGTGCTTCACCACACTCATTTTAAAAAATGTCTTCCTTATATTTGGTCTAAATCTCCCCTTATTCAGTTTAAAACTGTCACCCTCGTCCTGTCACAAGAGGCTCTGCTAAAATGTCTGACACCATTTTTTATAGGCCCTTTTAAAGACTGAAAGGCTGCAATAAGGTCTCCCCAGAGCTTTCTCCAGGCTGAACAAGCCCAACTCTCAGCCTGTCCTCATAGCAGAGGTACTCCAGCCTTCTGATCGTTTTTGTGGTCATACTTTCAACCTGCTCTGACAGATCCACATCTTCCCTGTGCTGAGGCTTCCAGAGCTGGACACAGCACTGCAGGTGCAGTCTCACTGGAGTGGAGCAGAGGGGCAGAATCCCCTCCTTCGATCTGCTGGCCACCCTGGTTTTCATACACCCTAGGATATGGTTGGCTTCTGGGCTGGGAGTGCACACTGTTTGTTTATGTCCAGCTTTTCATCCACCAGCACCCCCAAAGTCCTTCTCCACAGGGCTACTCTCAGTCACATCATTCCCCAGTTTTTGTTGTTGGATTTGGATTTCTTTTGGGCTAAAATACAATAACATGCTGTGGATGTGTATCCACTGCATTCAGTGTGACACAGAGAGATCTCTGTAAGGTTCCTGTGATCTGTTTATTATGCAGGAGGTGTCTGTTTGGTGTGGTGGGCATATTGTGCCTGACTTGTTACACCTGGTTGTTTCTCAGCTGAAACCCACTGGTCTAAAACTGCAGGTCATTGTACTAAACAGACAGGTCTCTTGGCAGGTTCATTGTGAGTACATGATGTGTATCCCTCTGGCTGAGTAAGACCTTGATGAACTTGTATCAAAGGATTTTCTGAACTGGTTTTAGGAGCATGATGTAAATTATATGGAGCAGGTGTGAGTGCCAGAGGAAGGCAAAGGTGGTTGTCACACTTCACAGCTGAAAGCCACCCACCATCAAGGCTGCTTTTCATGGCCTCTGCCAATATAGATCCTGCTGGAAACAGAGAGTTCTCTGAGGCTCTGTGGTAAGCCTGAAGGGACAGAGCAGGCTTTTGAGGGAGGAAATAAAAAACATTGGAAAAAATCCTGCTTCAAATGAAGGTAATTTTTAATGACTTGTGTGTCAAGACCAAACTGAAGGGAAAAAAAAGAAATAAAATCATGATTTACAGAAATCTCTTCCCTTGCTTTCAAAGTAAGCAGTAGGCTTTCCATGTCAAATTAGCTGCATCAGCCCACCACAGTACAACACAGGAGAGCTTTGTGGAGGGAGCCAGTTACAATTCTAGCATTGTGGTGTGAGGAGGGGCTCTCTGGTCAGATCATGACATGTTATAAGCAATGAGNAGAGAGATCTCTGTAAGGTTCCTGTGATCTGTTTATTATGCAGGAGGTGTCTGTTTGGTGTGGTGGGCATATTGTGCCTGACTTGTTACACCTGGTTGTTTCTCAGCTGAAACCCACTGGTCTAAAACTGCAGGTCATTGTACTAAACAGACAGGTCTCTTGGCAGGTTCATTGTGAGTACATGATGTGTATCCCTCTGGCTGAGTAAGACCTTGATGAACTTGTATCAAAGGATTTTCTGAACTGGTTTTAGGAGCATGATGTAAATTATATGGAGCAGGTGTGAGTGCCAGAGGAAGGCAAAGGTGGTTGTCACACTTCACAGCTGAAAGCCACCCACCATCAAGGCTGCTTTTCATGGCCTCTGCCAATATAGATCCTGCTGGAAACAGAGAGTTCTCTGAGGCTCTGTGGTAAGCCTGAAGGGACAGAGCAGGCTTTTGAGGGAGGAAATAAAAAACATTGGAAAAAATCCTGCTTCAAATGAAGGTAATTTTTAATGACTTGTGTGTCAAGACCAAACTGAAGGGAAAAAAAAGAAATAAAATCATGATTTACAGAAATCTCTTCCCTTGCTTTCAAAGTAAGCAGTAGGCTTTCCATGTCAAATTAGCTGCATCAGCCCACCACAGTACAACACAGGAGAGCTTTGTGGAGGGAGCCAGTTACAATTCTAGCATTGTGGTGTGAGGAGGGGCTCTCTGGTCAGATCATGACATGTTATAAGCAATGAGAGACAGTCCTTCAGGCTGGCAAACATGGACTATGCTGTGTGTCCTCTTTTTCCCAGGAGGAAAAAGCAGTGCTTGGATTTGACCCCTTATATGCTACAGGTGTTGAGTTAGAGCTACCCAACATTTAGACTCTTCTCTGGCAGGTATGTTTGGTGATGTTCTAAGGCTGCAGTTAGAATGCCTCAAAAGAGACAGCCTGTGGTTTTGCTTCTGGCAAAATTGAAGACCCACTACAACTGATGAAGCTTTTGTAGGTGTGGGGAGAAAAGTATGCAAGGGCTAATGAAACTTTCTTCTAACAAAGACATTTTGGATGGCTTGAGTGCTTGGGAAATGCTCATATTGAATATATCCAATAATATCAACTGGGAAATTATTCTTGCCACCATTTCCCAAGGCAGTGATTCCTTAATTGATGTTGGTAGTCATAAAATACCCTTGTGTATCCACTGTTAGATGATGAAGAAGGCACCTAAGACTACAAGTAGAAGTTCCAGTGCACTTCATGCTATAGCTAGTAAAAGGATCACAGGATGTTAGGGGTTGGAAGTGACCTCCAGAGATCGAGTCCCCCTGCCAGAACAGGACCATAATCTAGTGCAGGTCACACAGGAATCCATCCAGACAGGTCTTGAAAGTCTCCAGAGAAGGAGACTCCACAACCTCTCTTGACAGCCTGTTCCAGTGCTCCATGACCCTTACAGTGAAGAATGTCTTCCTCCTGTTGAGGTGGAACTTCCTGTGCTGTAGTTTATACCCATTGCCCCTTGTCTTATTGCAGGGCACAACTGAGAAGAGTTTGTCCCCTTCCTCTTGACCCCCAGCTCTCAGATATTTATAAACATTGATTAGATGCCCTCTAAGTCTTCTCTTCACCAGACCAAAAAGCTCCAGGTCCCTCAGCCTCTCCTCACAGGGCAGTGCTCCAGCCCCTTAAGCATCTTTGTAGCCCTCCACTGAACTCTTTTGAGTAGATTCCTGTGCCTCCTGAACTGGGGAGCTCAAAATGGAACACAGTATTCCAGGTGAGGTCTCACCAGGGCAGAGCAGAGGGGGAGGAGAACCTCCCTCGATCCCTCTATAGTCCACTACAGGATGAAGGTGAATTGTAAAGTAACAGAGCTTTGGGTATCCACATGCTCTGAGCTGTTCTGGTTAAGTATTTGGGGTTTGTACTGGTTTGTTTGGGGTCTTTTTTAAACAGAACCACAGC
This sequence comes from Ramphastos sulfuratus, assembly GCA_013399055.1. Classification (NCBI taxonomy): domain Eukaryota; kingdom Metazoa; phylum Chordata; class Aves; order Piciformes; family Ramphastidae; genus Ramphastos; species Ramphastos sulfuratus. Next base: position 63,986 of record WBNM01042852.1, on the reverse strand, counting down.
ATGGTGGGGTTTGGAAGGAACCTCTGAAGACCATCTAGTCCACCCTCCACTACTGAATCAGGGTCATCCAGAGCAGGTTGCACAGGTGGGTTTGGAATCTCTGCAGAGAGGCAGATTCCACGACCTCTGTGGGCAGTTCAGTCGTGCATCACCCTCAAAGGTAGGAAGCTTCTGCTTTCCAAATTGAGTTGGCTCTTCTGTGTTGATCCTTCCTCAAAGGAAGCAAGCCCTGGGGAAATACTGCCATGGAAAGTTTCTCCACTGTAGGCCTACAAAATTAAAATGGAGGCCTTCACCATGAAAATGTGCCTCCAGGAAGAGATTTCACTAGATAAACCTGACCAGTTCCAGCATGTTTTTATGTGCAGGTCATTAGCCTCTGCCTTGAATGGAATTAGGAATGGGGGATGCCTATAGCAGTTCTGACATAACATTTTGTTTTCAGCCCTTGGAACTGGGAGAGGAAACAAAGAGAAATCCAGCAGCTGTGGTAATACAAGTTACTACAAGTGGCAAAAGGAGTTTGAAAGACTGCTGTACAAAGCAGACTTCCTAAAAAGCAAGATCATTTCTTCACTATGTTAGCACATATATAACTATGTAAGTAAGCTTACAAAATTTTGCAGACATTTCTGATTATGTAAAATAAATTAGGGAAGATGGATTGCAGGGTTACCTGATATTAGCATTCTTCATGTAATTCTAAGGCACTACAATTATGGAATTCAGATACAGTTTTATTTGTGTTTTTGTAGAAGACTTTAAACAGTACAATGTACATCCAACAACAACAACAATACACCCAAGTGTAAGGTCCTGCACCTGCACAATCCCAAGCACAAATCCAGGCTGGGTGGTGAATGGCTGAGAGCAGCCCTGAGGAAAAGGACCTGGGGGTCTGGGGTGATGAAAAGCTCAACATGAGCCTGCAGTGTGAGTGCAGCCCAGACAGCAACCGAGTGCTGGGCTGCAGCAAGAGCAGTGTGGCCAGAAGGGCAAGGGAGGGGATTCTGCCCCTTTACTCTGCTCTTGTCAGACCCCATCTGGAGCACTGTGTGCAGTTCTGGAGCCCCCAGCACAGGAAGGACATGGGAGACAGGAAGATTCTATGAATGTTCATGGTTGTGGATGTCTTCTTCGATGGCAGGAGTGAGGACAGAGAAGGATTTCCTTAGGTAGTCAGCTGAATTCTTAATTTCTTTCAGTCTCATGGTGGCCTTGTTATGTCCCTGCTTTTTTTTCCCCTTTAAGTGTTGAGTGGTGGTGTTCCTGATGGAAACCACAGCTGGAGGTTGGTTTAACACCTCCTCCCTCCTGCCTCCACCCATAGTTTATAGTTACTTCAGCTTATTTTGCCTCTTTTAACATAGCAGGTGGCAGGTGCTGATGGTCTGGATTAAGGAAGTATAATGCAACTTTAGAGATGATTAAGGTTTTTCTAGCTACACTCTGGGTTAGCAAAGGGTATTCCCTCTTGCATCAACCTAATGGAGTTGAAAACTTCAGCTATAAATATCCATCCAACAAAAGCAAAACTTGGGAAAGATAAAAAACAGTGATGTGATGCTCTTTTGCTTTATCTTCAAATTGGTAGATGTACTTCCTTAGATTCCTCCTTTGGACCAGATACCATGGGTTGTACTCACCTTAAATCCTGTTTTGAAAGTAACTCCAGTGAAACTGAGACATTAACTGACAATGGGCACACAGCAAAGCACTGTTTGAAACAGGCATGTATGACAGAAGCAAGGTCTTCTGTATCTGGAGGGTTGACCTGCTGGAAAGCAGCTCCATAGAAAAAGTCTTTGAAGTCCTGGTGGACACTAAGTTTTTCATGTGACAACCACGTGCCCTTATGGCCAAGAAGGCCAATGGGATCCTGGGGTGCATTAGGAAGAGTGTGGCCAGCAGGTAAGGGGAGGTTCTCCTCCCCCTCTATGCAGCCCTGGTGAGACCACAACTGGAGTATTATGTTCAGTCCTGGGGCCCCCATTTCAAGAGAGATAGGAATATATTAGAGAGTGTCCAATGGAGGGCTATGAGGCTGATTAAGGGACTAGAACACCTGTCTTACAAGGAAAGGCCTGGGGCTGTTCAGTATGGAAAAGAGAAGACCAGAGCTTATTGATGGTTATAAATATCTGAAGGGTGGATGTCAAGAAGGTCTCTTTCCAGTGGTGTCCTGTGATAGCACAAGAGGCAATGGATACAAAGTGTAACACAGGAAGTTCCACCTCAGCATGAGGAAATACTTCTTTACTGCAAGGGTGATGAAANAGGTCTCTTCCAATCTTGCTATACTGTGATACTGTAATACTGTGCTTTGGCAGGGTGGTTGGACTTGATGATCTCTGGAGGTTTCTTCCAACACCTACCATTCTATGACTCTAGGGGAGAGAGAACAGGAAGTCTAGAGAAAAGAGTCTAGCTGTCTGAGTGTGGAATCTTCCCTGGAACCTAAACAATTTTTTTCCCCCTCTTTCCTAGAAATGTTAAAGTGTTAGGATGTAGATACAGGCAGCATTTTCTCAGTTGGCAAGTCTCATGCACAGTGAGTACTGACCTCTTGCTGCCATGACTGTGCTGCCATATGCCAGCCTCTCAGCTCTGTCAGTGCAACCATCTGTGATGCTGCATGCTGAATAGTTTCCCTTGCCAAAGGACATGGAAGGCCACCAACTACCCCATGTGCAGCAGCAGATGTCATGTTGAAGAGCTTGACAGGCTCTCCTGGATACAGTCACACGAAAAGAGTCCAGTGAAGGGCTACGAAGAAGAGGGGACTGGAGCATCCCTTTGACAAGGAAAAGTTGAGAGACCTGTGGCTGTTTAGCCTGCAGAAGAGAAGGCTGACAGGAGATCTTCTCAATGCTTATTGATACCTAAAGGGTGAGTATTAAGAGGATGGGGCCAGACTCTTCAGTAGTGTCCAGTAAAATTGGAACACATAAGGCTGGACCTAAGCGTAAAGAAAAACTTATTTCCTGTGAGAGTGTCAGAGCACTGGAACAGGTTGTGCAGTTTCCTTCTCTGGAGAGATTCAAAACCCACCTGGACATTGTGATCCTGTACAACCTGCTCTGGGTGGCCCTGCTTTAGCAGAGGAGTTGATCTAGATGATCTCCAGAGGTCTTTTCCAACCCTCAGCATTCTGTGATGCTGTGAAATCTGAATGATGATTTAATGATAGGCCATTCAGAAAAAATGGAAGCACCTCTTGGATTAGAAGCCCTTAGAAGGAGCATGTACCTCTGATTTCTGCTACAGACAGGTTATGAAGTTTGGAAAGATCACTTTACTTCACAGAACACATTCCAGGATCTGGTTATGCCTACCCATTTTCAGAAGCATAAAACAGCACACTGAGATATCCAATGTCTTCTCTTCCTGCCTTCTCAATAGAACCCCTATGAATCACACTTGCCCCTTCCATTTCCTTTTTTCAAAAGGTAGAGACTGAGCTGCACTGAGTCCTGTGGATGTGAATGAAAGTTCCTGCCTTGCAGGAATAAAACATGCCTGGCTGTCCTTGATTCCTATCTTCTGTGCATAGATTATTCTTTTATGACTTCAATGCACTTGTCATAGTCACTGTGCAGACTAAACATCTTTCTGCTAATAAACACTGTAATTGTCCTGAAGTATAAATCAGGGAAGGGGGAGGATTGCAAACCATACCTTAGATTGCAAACCATACCTTAGATTGCAAACCATACCAGAGCTTTAAGGTATTAAAGGATATACATAGTCTTTGTTGGCCTCCTGAATAATGTCAGGTATGCTTGTGAGCTTTTTCATTAGAGTAGTAGTCTGCTTCTGAGCAAGACACAAAGCACTCTGTGCCCTAAGGAAAGTTATGTGGCAGAAACTGATGTTCTTAGAAAGCAACAGTGAGCAGTGCCAGCAATATATGGATCAAATGTTTCTAGGATCTCATATTACTTCTCTGTGAAATCAAACTGAACTGCTGGCTTCTAAGGAGCTTAGAATGTGAGTAAACTTCTCAGGTAAAATACTGCTTTGTAAACTAAATGCACCTTTTTCATCACTACTGCTCAGCACCTCAGCATGCAATCCTTACCTCCTGCTGCATTAGGCAATGAGATATTAAGTCTCCAGTATCATTTGCTATGCTGGCCACTAAGTAAATGCTGAATTAGTCATGCTTCTATCAATGGTTGGTTACTCTACTCAAAAAGATTCTTTTGAACTCAATACCCTTCACCTCTCCTATGAGGAAAGGCTGAGAGAGTTGTGCCTATTCAGCCTGGAGAAGAGAAGGCTCAGCGAGACCTTATTGCAGCCTTTCTGTACTTAGAAGGAGCCTAGAAGAAAGCTGGGGACAGTCATTTTAGCAAGGCCTGTTATGACAGGACAAGGGGTGATGGTTTTAAACTATAAGAGGTTAGATTTAAACTAGATACAAAGAAGATCTTTCTGACATTGAGGGTGGTGAAACACTGTCCCAGGTTGCCCAGAGAGGTGGTAGAAGCCCCATCCCTGAAATGTTCCTGGTCAGGTTGGATGGGTCTCTGAGCAGCCTGATCTAGCTGCAGATGTCCCTGCTCACTGCAGGGGGGTTGGTTTTGATAACCTTTAAAAGTTCTTTCTAATCCAAACTATTCTCTGACTCAGTTCCAGAGATGTACTTTTGTTGTTGTTTTTGTTTCTGTTTTCACCAAGTATGACGTTTCAGCCTTACATGGAGAACCTGACTAAAGCTTTGCAATACTTAAGAGACCATTGAGCTGTAGCCCTTGACTTGTTTGGAAGATTATCAGAGCAGTGTGCTTTTGGATTACTCACTCTGGTGTGGAATTTCACCCTTTGGGTTTATATTATCATGCTTCGTTGCAAAAGCCTGGTGAAAACTGAGTCTGAATATGACCGCACTCTCCAAATATGCCTCCCCGAAGCTGACATCTTTGCTTTTCTTATCTGGTTACATTTAAAGGTGCTGACACTTTTATGTAAAATTTAGTTCCATCTACCTGAAAGCACAGATCAAATCAGGGTGTGTTCTGCAGGAAACAAGCACTGCAGCTGTAACTTATCTGCCCAGGTGGTTAGAAAACAGCCCACGATATTGCGTTAGTCGTTCTTGCGGTTGAGCTTTTCCAATTAGCATCCCAGAACTAAAAGTTTATCTTGAAATATGTGGTTTAAGATCAGCATCTCCTATTTAATGCCTTGGTGGGGGCATTTCTGTATTTTGCAAATAGCATTCACTGTCAATACTGAAGCCTGTAAAAGAACAAAATTATTAGTGTTAGAAACTGGCCTTTCACCACACAGATGGTATATTTCTTTTGGATTCTTATTGTATTTATGGTTTAGCCCATGAGGATCAGAGTGAGCAGAGGTAATGGTGACATTGAAGCCATCAGATCAAACATCAGCATAACTTCCTGCTTAGCAAAAAGAGCACAGGGATTCGCTTTTGTGGAGTGTGGAACTGATTTTCTGCTCTGCTAAATGCCATCCCTGCAACCATCTGACTAAACCAAGCTCACTTTGTGCACCAGAACCTATAAAACATCTCCCAGCACCTTGTAGCAGTTGTGAGGTCTGTAGTGAAAGATGAACCATAATGTACACCACCTAAAGATCTCTTCCTTTCCCTCCACCTGCCTCTCTTTTTTGGGCCTTTTAAGATCTATCTGGCATTTTGCTTCTACTGAGTCTGGGTATGATTAGCTTTCACCAGATTGTGGCATCAGTGCCCAAAGTAGCAATAATCTGTACTGCACACTGAAAAACAATGTGAAGAGACTAAGCTTAGATATCTCTAACTAAAATTCTGATGAAAAATAACAGTCTTCATCTTCTATGAAGTGCTGAGAGTAAACAAAGTGATATTTGCCTTGATCCAAAAGTCACAAGGTGCTTTAATTACACTGCTTAATGTTCACGCCCAATTTTCTACATCAGATGTCTGCATGGCAGTGCTAGGTCGACCAAGCTCAGGTTGTTATTCCAAGGACAGGGTGAAAAAACTAACCATGACCTGGATTATAAAATGTTGTCGTTAAAGGTCTGCTGCTGCTTGTAAAGAGCGTGGTTTTGTAATTCAAGGAAACCTGATCTCCTGAAAGTGCCCTGCTGGGCCTGCAGCTGACATCATGTTTGTCTGAGCTTTAACAGATTCAACAGAACTAGTATGATTAAAGCAACTTTCAGCTCCCTGTATTTTTGGAACAGAACTGTGGAAAAGACACTTGGAGTTAAAGATGACAGCTCCCCGGAGATCTTGACTTCACCAGCTTCGTTAGAAATGAAGTTACAAAACTTCAAGCTATAGCTGAAAAGAATCCAGAGTTTATTTGTGATTCCTTGGTTACCTGTGAAAAATCAGTTATTTTTCTAGCTGTGGTCATTTAGGACCAGTGTGAAAGGTATGTGCCTAGGAGCAAGCCAACTAAGATTGCATTCATAGCCTCCAATTTAACCTGCTCTAACAGGCTGTGCACGCATTCTTACCCAGCTGTAAACACACAGCAGCTGCCTTTCAGCAACAAATTCACTGCAGTAAGATGTTGTCCTTGTTCTGTTAAACGAAGAGCAGGCTTTCAGCTCTGTGACTGCACAGCTGACATTTTATCCCAGCCCTCATCAGGAAGACTATCCGGGAAGGTCCGGAGGGAAACAAGTGCATGTAATTACCGCATATGCAAATACAACAATTGTTATGTATCACTGAGATAATCCTTATCTACAAAGGTCAGCAGGCAGGGGCCAGCTGCACTACGGTTGTTCAGAGAACTTTATCTATAATGTAGACAGGTATATTTCTGCAAAAAGACCTTGAGTCTTGCTTTAAAGCAATTACATTTTTTGGCATTCTTCTACCAATACTATTTTCAATTACTTTAGCGGATTTCTGTGTCTGTCTGCCTTTCACTTCAACTGCTAATCTCAACCTGCTTGTGAACTCCTTATCTTGATCATCACTGTTACTGTTTTGCAAAGATACCCTTCTGGAAAACTACTCTTTTACCTTACAGAGTAGCATTGGATTCAACTCACCACTGTGAGGCATCCAGTATTGCCTATGTTATTCACTAAGAGCTCAGTCGGGAAATTTCAGTCATGTTCTAATTTTGCAGTGATCTCTTCATTTAGCAGTGGTTTTATCTTCTTAGAAATTCCTTTAAAACTGCAAACTCAACATTTAATATTATCAGCAACCCTCTGACATAAAACCCAGATTGTACTTGCAGAAGTTAAAATAAGAATGACACAATGACCAAAGCATCACCCACTATAAACCTTTAGGAGTAGACTACATTTCCAACTAAAAGATGCTTTAACTTTGCTTTAATCTGAAAAAAATTACTTTACAATTTAAGATGCTTGTAAATGTGCTGAAGGCAATCAGTTTCCTCTAAACATGTGAAGCTGGAGATTCAAAATGTGTTCTGTGTGGCCATGGAGAATTGCAAGGACTCCATCCATAAGGAAGGCAAGCAGCAACACTATGGTATGTTTTCAGGGCACACCTTACCCTGGCCAAGCTTTGCAGTTATCAAGTTTCCAGTACTATGCCCTGCAGACTGGAAAGGAGGGTGGGTGAATGTAGGACAGCTGTAAATCTTGGGCAGCCCTACAGAAGAGTTCTGGCAGAAGTGGCTGCTGGTGGAAGGCGTTGAATCATTGCACCCTGGTGGCGCAGCTCTCTTCAGCCAGAACCACCCGGTTGCTGAGCAGCACTAGTTTCCTTTGGTAGCTCTGGCTGCAGGAAGGTTGCAGCCACTCACTCCAATTTCCTCCCTAGACAGACAGTCTGTCTGGAAGGCTCTGTGCCAGGGTTCATGCTGGCACAGGGGTTCAGCCCCTAGTTAGGAGGATTTTGTTACTAACGTGTTTGTAATACTGATGCTATGAGTGCTTACAGTACTGTTGTGCTTTTTACAGAAGCTGTATTTGTTTGCTCCTGCAAAAAGCAGAAACAGAAAGGATAAATTTTCATGATATGCAGTGAGAAGTGGCAACCTGCTTTTAAAATCTTTCCCTCAGTGTCTTGACCCACTGTGCTGCTTTACCCACAGAGGCTGACAGAAGGAGAACTCGAACCAAAGTGTGTTTCTCCTCGGTTTGCAAACTCACCAAGTTCCTCTTTCCAGTGTGAGGTTGAACATGTATACACGCTGTAAGACCAAATAGTTAGCTAATCCTCTCTTCTGGAGTCTGTCTGACAAAGGGTAGTGAGATATTTTCCTTTTGTAATCTCTTTAAGTAAACTAAATTAAATCTCCTCTTGGCCAGTTTTAAAAATAAAGTCATAAAAGCCTGGAACAGTTCTGTTGTATACATTTCCCTTGGAAAGTATCTCCTTCAGTTTTTCTCTTTGTGAATCAGCTCTGAGAGCTCCACTAGAGAATAGTTTATTCCCAACTTCAGTTAATATCCTTCAAATGTGTTGTATTTGTACACAGTAATTCCTGTGCTCTCAGCTCTCAAAGATTATCAGAGGACAGGACAATGTCTACCTGAAACCAGACACATTTAATTTTTCGCTGATGTCAGAGTAGGGATGGGAAAATGATGTGTACAAAATTTATCATAATAGTTGTGGTCCTTTCCCTTTAGTGAGACTATTCTTGATTTTGTGGTTAAACAGTTGGGTTTGGCTTATTTTGTTTTTCCCTGACTAGGGATTGCTTAAAAGCAGGTTCATTATTCAGTGCACACTGCAAGCAAACCTGTTTAAATTCTGATGTCTTTGGGATGATTGTTCACCTTATGTATTTCTTTTTTAATAATTCCTGTGATGACTGCCACTTGCACACACTAATTGTACTCTTCTTGTTCCTTACCAAGCAAGCAGAAGGTAAGGAAAAGGTTTGTGAGATGGTCTTTATCTTCTTTTCAGGACTTGAATTATTTTTAGGACAGGGCCATAGAAAACAGTGCAGTCAAAAGCTAACATCATGTAAGCTAGGAGTATTGCCCTTGCATTCTTGGCCACTTTGGGTCAGTCCTTGCCCCTCCTGGCATGCATAAGCTCTTGTACTGCCTTCTTTTCCTTCCTCTATTGCCACATGATGCAAGGACTTAGGACATACTTGTGTACAGATCCATCTACAAATGTGAAATAATCCTGCCACCTTAATACTCCTTCCCTCCCTCTCCTACAGCCACATTAGAAACATAGCATCAGAGAACAGTTTGGGCTGGAAGGCACAGAATGATTTGGGTTGGAAGGATCCTTTAAAAATCACCTAGTCCAATCCCCCAGCAATGAGCAAGTACATCTTCATCTAGATCAGGTTGCTCAGAGCCCCAAGCATCCTGACCTGAAATGTATCCAGGGATGGGGCATCTACCAGCTCTCTAGGCAACCTAGGCCAGTGTTTTACCACCCTCACTGTAAAACATTTCTATCTTGTATCTAGTCTGAATCTTCCTTAATTTAAAATCATTACCATTAGTCCTGTCACAACAGACCCTGTTAAAAAGTCTATCCCATCTTTCTTCTAGGCCCCTTTTGAGTACGGAAGGGCCACAGTAAGGTCTCCCTGGAGCCTTCTCCAAGATGAACAACCCCAACTCTTTCAGCCTTTCTTCATAGCAGAGGTTTTCCTGTCCTCTGATCATTTTTTGCCTTCTCTGCACCTACTCCAACAGGTTGCTGAGGATTCCAGAGTTGGATACAACACTGCAGGTAAGATCCAGACCATTATTGAGCTTACTCTTCTGGTGTCACTACATTTGCTTGCAAAATACCCCTGACCTGAGGCATTTCCATGTAAAGAGGTACAAAGTACTTCCCTGCACTTCCATCTGCACTAATCCTTGAAATGGGAGTGCAGGAGGAGGAAAAGCAGGAGCCATAGCTTGCTCTCTTAAACACAGTTTTATGCAAAGGTGGCCACACTGCTTCCAGATCCAGGCAAGAGGGTGTAGCACTGTGTGGCCTTCTCAAACCCCTCTCAGCTAGGCACTCTATATATCCATACAACAAAATATTCCCCTCCTGAAATAAGGAGGTTTCTTACAGCAGATTGCAGAGGGAAGCTGAACCCAGCCACAGTGACTAAGGTCATGCTTTGAGTGGGAGAGCACCTTCCCATTCTCACCTGAATCTTCTGCCCTGCTATTAAAACCATTGAGTATCACAGCAGCCCACTTGGACACAACCAGAATTCTTCTCGACAGGGTGTTAAACACTGGCTCAAGTACTTTTTTTTTAATTTGGTTTGGTTTGGTTGGGTGTTTTGGTGGATTTTGGGGTGGTTGTTTTGGGTTGTTTTTTTTTGTTGTTGTTGGGTTGGGTTTTGGGTTTGGTGGGTTTTGGTTGGGATTTTTTTGTTTTGGTTTTGTTTTGTTTTTCTTGAGGGGGTGTTGTTTGGTTTTGTTTTTTTTTTTTCCACTTAGGCTTTTTAATCATCTAGAGCTTACAAGTCTAGTAAATCAAATCTTTCTCCTACCAGTCATATTATATTGCATGCAAAGCACTGTGGGCAGGTAGCCAGAAAAATAACAAAGCCACCTTGAAAGTATTTCTCTCTGGCAATACTTTGAATTTCTCATTGCTGGCTATCTTAAAATACACTGACTCTTCCAGTGTATTTTAAACTGTCTGTGAACTAAACTTTGCAAGTAAGGTTATCTCTCTTTTCCACTTGGAGAAACCAAAAACCAAAGGGGTTATAAATAGAATTTGGAGACTTCTTTGTGTTTTGAGCACTACTCAAGCCCTGGGATCTGCTGAAGACAAGAGAGGTATTCAGAGAGTATGATGCTGTCTCATATGAATGTGGCTGTGTGACTTACCTGCTAGCATAAGGTTGGATTGGAAAGAGATGATGTGTGTCCTGATTGTTGGTTGTGTGCTGCAGATACACTGCTGGCTTTTTCTCTCTTTACAAGTAGTGCTGTTGAAGAGACAGGCAGCACTGAAGACAGTATAAAAAATGCTCTCAGAAGAACTTTGGGGTGTGATGGATTACACAGAGTCTGCATAGCACTGCTTTAACAGATGCAAGTATCAGTTGTTCCATGTGACCTTGGTTTGCTTTTCCTCAGAGCAGTGGGATCCCCTTGCTGTAGGCATGAGCACATTTCTTTTTTTTCCTGCTTTCTTCAGCAACCTACAGGTGGATACTTTTGGAAAGCATAATTGTGTAGTAATGTGAACTAAGCAGTGTTGTTTTGGGGCTCTCGCTACAAGGAAGACGTTGAGGTACTGGAGTGGGTGTGGAGAAAGCTGGTGAGGGGGTCAGGAGAACAGCTCTTGTGAGGAGCAGCTGAGGAAACTGAGGTTGCTTAGTCTGGAAAAAAGGGGACCCATGGGAGACCTTCTCACTTTCTACAACTACCTGAAAGGAAGGTTGTAGTGAGGTATATGTAGGTCTCTTCTCCCTAGTAACAAGTGATACAAGGAGAGGAAATGGCCTCAATTCATACCAGGAGAGGTTTAGGTCAGATATTACAAGAAAGTTCTTCCCCAAAAGGGATATGGGAAGGATATGGAAGTGTTGGAGCGGGTCCAGAGGAGGCCATGAAGATGATCAGAGGGCTGCAGCAGCTCTGCTATGAGGACAGGCTACAAGAGTTGGGGCTCTTCAGCCTGGAGAAGAGAAGGCTTTGAGGAGACCTTATAGTAGCCTTCTGGTATCTGAAGGGGGCCTACAGGAAGGCTGGGGAGGGATTATTTACAAGGTCTTGTAATGAGAGGACAAGGGGCAATGGGTGTAAACTGGCAGAGAGGAGATTTAGACTGAATGTTAGGAGGAAGCTCTTTACAGTGAGGCACTGGAACAGGTTACCCAAGGAGATTGTGGCTGCTCCCTCCCTTGAGGTGTTCAAGGCCAGATTGGACGAGGCCTTGAGTGAGCTGTACTAGTGGGAGGTGTCCCTGCCTATGGCAGGGAGTTGGAACGAGATGATTCTTGAGGTCCCTTCCAACCTTACCCTTCTATGAAAACTGCTGTGTGTAGGAGTGCACACTCGTGTGTGTGTGTGTGTGTGTGTGTATGAAGAGGGCAGGAGATAGCTTTAATTTTCTGATTGGTGATACTATTTAAAACAAATATGTGCCTTGGTCTTGGTCTTGTCAGCGCTGCAAAGTTAAATGCTAAAGATACAAATTTAGATCTCAGTTTAGAGATCTTTGGGCAAGAGTTTATTTATGACAGCACTTCACAAGACTTTTAGAGTAGTCAATTTTCTCAAGATGTGTCCAATCTTTAAGGCTTTTTAATACACCAGAGCTACTAGTTAGAAGTGTCTTTTACAGAGATATATTCTGCTACTACTAAGCAGACTTCTGCATTCAAAACTTTGGTTAAAAGGATTCTGACTGCAGATTCTAAGTATCCACAGATACTGTGCTGCAAGAATAATACAAATTAAGGCACGAAAGCATGAGATGCTACCTGTGATTGCAGAATTCCCGTTTGCAGGCTGCAGCCGAGATCTTCAGCACCACAGTGCTCCACCTACTGGTGTGTAGGAGGAGGCTCTTGTGCACCTCCACCCCTGCAGCCGGGGAAGCTGCTTCTGAAATGCTTTTTTGTGCGTATCTTAGATCAACCTGTGAGGCTGCTTTCACGCTGAGGAGACTGGCGATATTTAGCCCGTGATATCACCTTACTTCCTTCCTCTCCTACATGGCTGTCAAGGCGTCTTCATCCATCATCAAGACTTGGGGCTGAGATCACATTTCAGCCTTTTAAGTGCTGGGATTACGAGACCAAGGATCTCTGAATGACCCAGTTCTCAAACCACAACTAGCTGTGGTTGCCAGTTCTTCTGATTGAGTAGTAACTGCTGGGTGTAAAATGGTGGTTGAGAAGGGGGGCAAGCACGCAGAAATCTATTGCTAACATCTGAGGTATTCATTTACTATCTGTACTTGGTAATGCCTTGTCAGTGACTTGAATCATGGGCTAAAAAATCCCTTTGAAGCAGGGACGAAATGTCTGGATATGTGAACAGTGCTGGGATTATCCATTCAGTACAGCCAGATCCTGAACAGACCTTTAGCTGCAATGCCAGTCCACCTGCACAGTTAGTGCTGCTTAGAAAAACACAAGTGGAAATTTCGTTCTTCAAGGAGATTAAAATACGTTGTTTGCATTTTGACTTTTTTACTATGCCAAAAAGCTGTTTTTATGATGCAAAACCAACAACAAAAAAAAATTACCTCCTTGTTTCAAAACGTGCTATTAGAGGCAGTGTAGTGCTGTTTATTTTCCTAAAAAGACATGACTTAAGGAATCGGTTCCACTTTCCAAGTGGAAAATGATTCAGCCAAGGGCTCTTCAATCACGTTTATCATTATTTCTTCAGGTCCTAAAAGCAATAATAGAACTTAAGAGGAGCTTATGTAGACATATTCTAATCTTTCATGGGGCAGAGAAACTAAACTGACCCTAATTTTCCACCTGTAAAACTAATTTCCTTTGACCAAGTCAGGGTTTACAGCCGGCTCCTTGCAGTGCTTCACGTTCATACAGCAATCTCCCAGCTACTGTGAGGGAAACAGGCAGCAGGAGTCAGGCTGGGAGGAAAGTGAGATTGTCTGGAATAAACATTAGTCCATGTGTAAGTTTTCAGGTGCTCCTCATGGACTACTTCATTGGTGTGTTTGAACTTGTGAAGGCTGCTAAGTGCTGGTTGTCAGACAGTCCACGTTTCGTTTGGCCCTGGTGCCTCCAGCTGTGAGGGGTGGCAGCCATTGGGTGCCACTGGCCATTGGGGCGGCCACCCTCAGTGAAGAGGACAAAATATCTGCACTCTGCCCCCTGACATATCACATTTGAGTGGAAATATTGGTTTTATCTGTACATAAACACTGGAGGTTGACCTTGATGTCGTTGCTGTTGCTATGTACGTAGCTGCCTACAAAGCTCTCCGTAATCCCCCCAGGGAGTTAATGCTCTCAGGCCTTCCATGGTAACACCTCCTGGGTGTGAGATCTTGACGAGGACATAACATTGGCCCCTAAGTCCCTGCTGGTATGAAGTTACAGTAGGGAGGAGTAAATTTTGGCTGTTTCTGCTGCTTCATTCAAGGCACTCTGTTCCTCCAGCATGATTCTCCCAGTGTTGTGCTACTGAGAAATGTCATAGTTATGTGTGCTGGGTTTTTTTGGAGTACAGCTGATCTTCACTGTAGTAGCCTGTATGGGGCTGTGTTTCAGATTTGTAATGAAAAGTGTTGATAACACAGGGATGTTTTAGCTATGACTGGGCAGTGCTTGCCTTTTCTGCTCCTTACACCACCCCACTAGGGAGTAGGCTGGGGATGCACAAGAAGCTGGGATGGTACACATCGGGGACAACTGATTCCAGCTGACTAAAGGGATGTATCAGACCATGTGACCTCATACTCAGCATATAAAGCTGTGAAAGAAGGAAGAGGATCTTCCCAAGTCACCACCACATGCAATGGAGCCCAGCTTTCCTGGAGATGGATGAACATCTGCCTAGTGACAGGAAGTGGTGGATGAACTCCTTGTTGTGCATTGCTTGTGTGTATGGCTTTTGCCTTAAGCTGTCTTTACCTCAAGTGTTCTCATTTTTTCCAATTCTCTCCCCCATCCCACCAGGGTAGAGTGAATAAGCAGCTGTGTAGGGCTTAGTTGCCAGCTGGGGTTAAACCACAACACCACGCACCATCATTTTTTGCTTTAAGGTTAATACTCTTAACAGTATTTTCCTTGATGATGCAGTTAGCCTTGTATTCCTGTGACAAGTGTTATTTCAAATTTGTATCCAACTCACCTGGTGGATGATGGACTGAGGAGTAAGTTGAATGTGAGATGAATTACGTCCCCTTGTAAAGCGAGTCTCTGCCCCTTTATAATTTCTGCATTGTCAAAAGACAGCTTCTCCAAGTTCCTGAGTGGTGTTTCATCAGAAAGTGTTCAATTAACTGCTGAAGTTTGATAACCTTTTTTAGTGTCTTAGGCAGAGTTTCAGTGGAAGCTTGCCTGCAGTTTTGATGGATCTCTCTTGGGAAGGAAGCCAGGAAGATCTTACAGGATCTACAAAGTTAGTGCTGTACTCCTGCAGTCCTGTTGCTGCTGCTGCAAAACCATCAGCCCTGCCTGGGGAAGGCCTGTCAGGTTTCCAAGGTCTCTGCCTCTTAAAGGATGCTCCCCAGTGACTCTTACAATACTCTGTAGGTCAGAGCAATACTACTTGGAGCCCGTGTGAAGGAGTTTTCTGTACCTCTGTTGTAAAAAACAAGCTTTGTGAAAAGTGTTTTAGCAAGCTCTGGACACAAGTGATTCAAAGTCAGTATTCCTAGCATCATTCTTGATCTTGGCCTATCAAGTGGTCTTGTTGACATCTGTCAGTAGGTTTCAACAAGGTTTATAAGCCAAAACGTTCACTTAATGTTAGTTTTCATTTAATCTGGGAGTGTCCCATGGAGCATATTTGTTCTTAAGGCATTAGTCTACAACAAAAACATTTAAGTATTTAAGCACATGGAAAAATGCTTTTTCTCAAAATTCAGCATGCAGAAGTTAAAAAGAATAAACAACTGTTTCTGCTTACTTTATTGTATGCTTCTCATTCAAACATAAACAACATGATGTTTTCTCACTGAGTGCTACTCAAAGTAAGGGATAATTCTGCCCTAAACATTAATCTCTGCTGTGTAACAAATGGGACAGTTTTCTGTGAGGGGAGTGCAGGAAGAAGGAAAGACCTTCCCATTGGTTTTAGTTAGGACAGAACTAACTCTGTTCAGTGATTTTACTTTTCAGCTCAGTCTCTGCTCAGTAGGGGCACTTTCTGAAGTTAAGGGCATGTTTTCCCTGACAGTGGCTGCTTTTTAGCAGTGATAACACTGATGTTTGGAGTTACTGCCAAGGACTAGGGTGCAGAAAAGCTCTTGCTTAGACTTGCTCCTGTGCAGATCAAGGTCACTGCTAGATCTTCTGTACCACATTGGAATGCAGTTAAGAAAGAGGTGGCACCTGCAAGGAGGAGGACAATAGGTGACCTTAAACTGACCAAGAAGGGATTCCATCCCATCTACACCACATTCAGTATAAAGCTGAGGGATTGTAAGGGGTTAACCTCCTTCTTCAACAGCCAGTGTCCAAGGAGGGCTCTGTCTACTCTGCCTTTGATCCCAATCCATGTGTTCTTGAATCAGTTCCCATCTGCCACTGAGTCCGGTCTGGGACTTTTTCAGTGCCTGCCCACAGCACCAGTGGTGACAGTGAGGTAATTGCCATCAGGGTTCTATATTGGTTTTGTATATATTTGTATTTATTTCATTTTACTGTTATTGTTTTCATTAGACTGTTTTCTTTCCCAGCTTATCAGTTTCTTTCCTTTATTCCTTTTCTCTTTGGGAAGGAAGAGGGGTTAATAGAGAGCATCTGTCACTCATTTAGTGGCTGTCCCAGTCCTAACCCTTGACATTCCTATGACCATAAAACAGAGACCTGACTCAGCAGCTGGGTTCTTTCTCCATCATGATGATGCTGTGCTTAATCAGTCGAACCCAGAGCCCTCTGGGGAGTCATTCACTGTGAGTGTCTCTTTGCCTGGCTTGATACCTATTTGTAGAAATACCAAGCACTGCCAGCTGCAGACAAAAGGCTTTCGGAGCAGTCCACTGATCCCACAATAGCCTATCTGAAAAAAAAAAAATCAGGTCATTGGCATCAAGCAGGATATTACTTGATGTATGTGCTATGGCTCTTCATCTGTAAACTGCAAATTATATTGCAATTCACCTCTTCAACTCCTTGCATCAAAGAATGCTGAGATAAAATTATAGCGAGCACTGATGAACACAGGCCAACAAGGAAATGTGGCACTAATGTGGTGTGAGGACACATATTTACGAATAGGGGTGGCAACTGCAGCCATTTAAGTCAGTAAACACCATGCACCATCTCTGAAAGAGACAATGTTCAGCTTAAGAGACTGCATTTTAAAATTATACTAAACAAAAGAACTACTTATGGTTACAGAATTAAGATCTGTTGAAGTGTTTCATAAGTTCCAAGGGCTTGAATCTGCAGCAGCACAGACTGCAAAGCTCTTGGGTTCAAATGAACAGGCAGAACTGTTACTCTGCCTTAGTGAAGCCCCATCTGGAGTACTGTGTCCAGTTCTAGGCTCCCTAGTTAAAGAGTGACAACTCCAGCAGAGGCTGTGAAGATGCTGAGGACTGCAGCACTTCTCGTGAGGAAAGGCTGCAAGACTTGGGGTTGTTTAGCCTGGAGAAGACTGAAAGTGATCTTCTCGATGCCTATCGGTATCTGAAGGGCGTGTATCAAGAGGATGGGTACACACTCTTTTCAACAGTGCCCGGCAATAGGACAAGGGCCAATGGGCACAGACTAGGACACCTAAATCCCGCCTACACATAAGAAAACGCCTCTTTCTTGCGAGGGTGTAAGCGCACTGAGCTGCCCAGAGAGGTTGTGGAGCCTGCTTCTCTGGAGACATTAAAAACTCACCGCAGACACTGCAGTCTTGAGGAATCTGCTCTAGGTGACCCTGCTTTAGCAGTAGGATTGAACTAGAACACCCCAGAGGCCCCTTCCAACCCACACGACGCTGGGATTGTGTCACACGGCGCTGCCTGGGCGCTGCCTCTGGACGAAAGCCCTCAGCTTCACGCGCTGCTGCCCCAGAGCTCAGGCAGCTGCGGCCGCCCCAGGCAAATTCACCTCTGCCCCCGTCCCCACCTCGGCACTCATCGTGGTCTCCTCACCCCGCAGCATCCTCATCCTCGCTCAGCGTTGGCCGGCCGGAGAGGCCTGCCGCGGCGCTAACAAAGTTTTAACGTTGCGCGAGAAGCCGCTGCCATTCCGGCTTTCTGTGCTGACGCCCGGCTTGGCACCCCGGAGACCGGGACGGCGGTGCAAGACCCCAGCAACCTCACCCCATCCGCTCAGCGGCGAGAGACCGCTAGAAAGCGGGGGCGGTGCCACGGTCACGTGGGGAGAGCCCGTCCCTGCGGCGACGGCCAATCAAAAAGAGGCGCGCAGCTCGCGCACCACTTAACGGTCACCGGGACCCCGCCCTCTTTGCCCCGCCCGCCGGGATGGGGACAGAGCAGGGGCAGCGGCAGCCCGTGTGAGGGAGGGCGGGTCCTGGTGGGTGCCCCGCCCACGCCCCAGGTGATGCCGGTGACCGAGACGGTGATGCTGCTGGCGAGGCGGTGACTGCCGTGCCCCATGGAGAGGGAGACGGCGGTGGCGGGGTCCGAGCGGGCCTGCTCGCAACTCGGGGCCGCCCTGCCCTGCCCCTGAGCTGCGGGGAAGAGCCTGCCCGCTCAGCTTGCTCCCCCCAGGCCCCGGCCGCCATCTCACCCCCTCGGTTCTCGATGTCTCCCTCGCGGCGCGAAGGCTCCTTCGCCGCCTCCCCGCCTTTTCGCTCCTCGCTGCCGCAGCCGTCCCGCCCCGCGGTCTGGCGGCGAGAGGCGCCCGGCCTCCCGTCGTCGGGCTGCCGCTGCCGCCGGTCCTTCGTCCCACCCGGCTGAGGCGCGGCGGAGGCCGCCGGACCGCCTGCCACCATGAAGGTGGAAGCGGGAGACAACTCCATGATCAACCTGTCGGTTCAGCAAGTACTGAGTCTCTGGGCTCACGGCACCGTCCTCCGCAACCTCACCGGTAACCGGGCGGTGGCTGGGCGTGGGCGTGCCGGGAGGAGGGGGAAGGCAGCCGGGCCCCGGCCCGCGCGCGGAGGCGGCAGGGCGAGACTGCGTGCCGGGGCTGAGGGCGAGGTGCGGGGGTCCGCGTGTGCCGCTCCTGGGTGGATGTAGTGAAGGGAGTAGTGCCGGCGGTGCGGGAGCCCGCGGCGTCTCCCGCTCCGAGCCGAGGTGGAACCTCTGTAGTGCACAATGGAGGGCGTGGGTGCGGGACTGGGGTGCGGCAGTTCCCCGGCGCGTTCCACCTGCGGAGGGCTGATGTTCGTGTAGCAGTCTCAGTGTATGCGTGCATGCTGCTTCTGTAAGCACGTACGTCTTGTGTAAGTATGCCTGCAGAGCGCGGCTGCGGGGATGGTATGGGCAGGGAAGCCGGAGGGGTCTGTGTGTTAGGTGCTGGGGCGCTCTAGGTGTGCGTGTGTGTCTGGTATCTGTACGAATAAAGGAGATGTGCCTGCCTTTGCTCACTGTTGTACCCATGTACGTATTAAAAGGTTAGCGGAGTGGAGTATGTGCGTGTGAGTGAATTGATGGGTACCCCTGTGCGAGTAAAGGGTTGTAGAAAGTGTGTGAGCATATAAATACATATGGGAGACTGGAGTATGTTTGGAGGCGTGTTTTGGGTTTTGCTTTTTTTTGTGGATATAAACTCATGTATCTATATATATCCAGCTATGGAAAAACATAAGGCAAAGAAATTAATGTGAGAATCAGATTCATCCTACCCCAAGTATACTCCTGGACAAGATCACTGTGGGAGTTGGTGTCAGGTTTTCCCCTGACAAATAGACATAATCTTAAGCATTAGGGATTCTTGAAGACTGAGCTGTTCTGAAAAAATTCCATGAACCCACATCAAGTTCAGGTCTTCATTCTGTGTTAGGAGATGGGAGCTTTGGCAACAACTGAACTGGCTGTTTTTTCTACTCAACCTCATGCTGAAAAATGGGTGTGGACTACTCTAAGACCCAAGGCATGTAGTGGAGAGGTGTTTCTGCTGATTCTCCATTCTGTCCAGATGTAAGGAAAAGCCTGAACTTCCACCTTCGANAAAATATTCCAATTAGCCTCAAACCAGCACAAACAGGAATTTGGTGTCAATAGCAGAGATGGTACTGAGTAAATTAATTCTGTTCACTAGAGGGGTGGTGAGGGATTGGTGGAAAGTTGAGTAAAGGGGCCATGCTTCAGATATTTGTAAAACTAATATTTGTGAATATTATGCCACCTTTTCATCTCCTCTGTAGTAGTGATTGATAGCTTTATTTTTAAAATCTATTCAAGGTGGAAGAAGTGTGATGGAAATAATGGTGTAGCTGAAGTTGAAGCTGTAGCAAACAAAGTGATCATCTCAGGCTTTATTGTCATTCATATAACTTCCAGGATACTTTTATAGATGTAACAAAAAGGTTATCTATGATTTTTTTTAAGAGATGATAGAATCATAGAATGGTTTAGGTTGGAAGGGACCTCAAAGATCATCTAGTTCCATGTGTCTGGTGATTAAATTATCCAGCTATTAAAGCAGTGACACACTAATGCAGTTGTGATTCTGTGACTGTTTTCATCCAGGAGTTTAGTTTTGAATAGACCAACCTACCAAGTCTCCCAGTACTTGTCAATGGCCAAAAGGCATCAGTTCCTATCATCTGCAGACACATAACTGAGGAACAGAGGTGTTAGTGATGTCCCTAAGAGCAAGGTATTTAGCTGCTTTTAAGTCTGATCCATACTGCTCTTCCTGGGAATTAAATGATATTTTCTATAATGAGATATAATTAGGGATGCTGGGGGCTTTCATGTCACACTTTGGACATTAAGAGGTCCCTGATGGAGGCCCATTGAATATCCACCATTCCTCCATCTTCAAACAAGGCTTACACCAGATGATCCTTGGGGTCCCTTCCAACCTGGCCCTCTGTGATTCTGTGAACAAACTTTTTTAGTAGTTACCTTTGCATATTTATTGCAAAAATGCATCTAGTGCTCTTAGAAGGAAAAGTTCATGATGGATTTAACTGTTATCCATGCCAGCACCCTCTATGAAGTTGTTTTTAGAGCATTATGCAACACAGGCATTTCTTATGAAATTCAGTGCTGAGTGTTGAGTAAGCAGAACAGTTTGTTTCTTGGTGCTTTGGCAATATAAGCAGTTGTTGCACAAGAAGTTTTTAATGTGGAATGGATTTTCTTCTGAAATTACAGAAATTAAAAACTAATTATACATTGTGGTATTGTTGGAGATTGTCTGTGCCAGTTGTATAGTTGCATTATGCTTTGTTAATTGATGCTTAAAAACAGGTTGTCCTTACAGCCATAAGCTCTTGCACTCAATGTTCTTAGGCACTGTTGACAGTTAGTAACTTCCACTGGATGTAACATCATCTCAAACACTGTTTTGTGTTTACTTTAGGACTTAAAGTTGTGCTCTGGATGTGGCTTTTAGGTTGACCAAGTAAAAAAATATCACCTTTATCTAAACACTGTTGTTGTGTTTGTGCAAAGCTGTAAAAATTTATCAGCACTCTTCTTAAAAATACATTAGTTTTCCAAAACTTCCAGCAGGAGCCTGATACAAACTCCAGCCTAATCCAGGGATGCTTCAAACTGTAATGGTTTGGTTTTGTTGAGGGTTTTTCCTCTTAAAAGTAGGATGAACCATTCATTTTCTATTATATATCTGTGTGATTATTCTGCTTTATTTTATATCAGAATACAACAATATGAATTATTGCAACTATTAAAAAAACAAACAAACAAAACCCCCTAACCTCATAATTAATCCCTAGGAAATTAGAGGTACCTTCTTACTAGAATGGTTCCAGACACAAAAGTAAGTGGCAGAGTTCTACTTTATTCCCTCTTCAGGGAGACTTTTGCCTTCATCCCACTTTTAAAATCCATTTTGTGTTACAGCAGGTGAGAATCTTTTGCCAGAATGTGTATGAGGGGAGGGGAACATCCCTCCTAGTCTCTCTGCTCATAGCTTGTCTAGTAACTTGGTAAAGAAAAGCTCTTTGGGTACTTTCATTTAACCAGCTTGGGTATGTAAGTTGGTGGAGAGTGGGTGATCTAGAGCATATGTGTTTGCTTGAGCTACTTAAATAAAAGGCAACTCCAGAAGATGATCTCTAAGTTATTTGCTTGCAGGATGAAGACAGTTACCTTCACTGTTTGCTGTTGTCCTTCATTTTGCTGTCTGCCTCCTGCAAGGAAGACCATCACCGTTCTCTGATTCCTTTAGGATGGATTCAATGTGTGTTGCTTTTATAGAGCAGGAGAAAAAAGTGTGCACCAAAGGACTCAAGCCTATGTTCTTTTATACAGCAGGCCTTCTGAGGCTGGTTCTGTTCTCAGGTCTCCTGCCCTAAATATAAAGCTAATTTCCCCCGAGTCTTGCTTGGGATGTAAGTAAAGCCTGAGCTAGTTACTCTCTATACAGCTATTTTCTTGTGTAAGGGTTTGTAAACGTTTTTTGTTTCTTAGTTACAGGGGAGTAGTTAGCCTTCTCATAACCTTTCTTTTTCTCCTGAAAATACAGTCAGCCTAGTAAGTCTTCTAAGACTGGAAATCAGTTGTCTTTTCTACCTGGTGAGGGTCAACGATGACCACAAACTGATTTCTGAACAGGTGGTGCGGTGCTTAGTGAAGCCCATGGAAATTATAGGGAATGATTGTGTCTAACAGACTCAGATTCCCACAGATTTTCTTGGTTGAGTTAAAAGGGTTTTAACTGCAATGGCATTTTAGAAGAGAGTAACTGGAAGTGCAACTTTCAGCATCCTGGGACTGTGCCTCAGATACATTCAGAGTGAGACTATCAGGAACTTTGCTTCTCTTCTGCATAGTGCATCTAAATGTTGGCTGTTCAGAGTAAAGTAACTGCTGAACAGGCTGCTGTAGCTGCAGGTCCCCTCTCAGCTGAGTCTCCTGTTCTTGGGCTGATGCAGTTTTGTGAGACTGGTCACAGAATCACAGAACCTGAGAGGTTGGAAGGGGCCTCCAGAGATCAAGTCTAACCCTCCCTGCCAAAGCAGAATCCCCTAGGGTAGTTCACACAGGAATGGATCCAAGTGGGTTTTGAAGATCTCTAGAGAAGGAGACTCCACAGCCCCTCTGGGCAGCCTGTTCCAGTGCTCAGTCACCCTCACTGTAATGAAGTTTTGCCTTACGTCAAGGTGAAACCTTCTATGTTCCAGTTTGTAGCCATTGCTCCTTGTCTTATTGCTGCTGACCACTAAAAAGTGATTGGCCTCATCCACTTGACGCCCACCCCTCAGATATTTATAGACATTGATGAGATCTCCTCTCAATCTCCTCCAGACTTGTCGTGGTAGGCCTAAACAAGCCTCTTGGGCTTGTACATGTCCTGGCNCTCGGGTCCATCTAATGAACAAGCGGCGTACTGGCCGCAGGTGGTATATTGACCACAAACCTTCTCTTTTCCAGTTTAATTCGAATTCTGTTAATATATATGTTTAATAGTCATTTCCAGATCCTGTTATAACCTGTATATTGTTTCCATAACGTTGCAAAGAGCCTGTTACTATTGTTGTTATTATTATTATTAAATGGTGGTCGGGGTGGTTCGAGTTCCGATTATTTAATATCAATAAATATATATTAATATTTTTACAATATCGTCTCGCAGTACCTAATTACCCCCTCCCTGACAGACTAAACAGTCCCAGGGCTCTCAGTCTTTCTTCACAGAGGAGATGTTCAAGTCCCACAGTCATCCTCATGGCTCTCTGCTGGACTCTCTCCAGCAGGTCCCTGTCTGTCTTGAACTGGGGAGCCCAAAACTGGACACAATATTCCAGGTGTGGTCTCACTAGGGCAGAGTAGAGGGGGAGAAGAACCTCCTTAGACCTGCTGGACACACTTTTCTTGATGCACCCCAAGATGCCATTGGCTCTTGGTCACAAGGGCCCATTACTGGCCCATGCAGAACTTGCTGTCCACCAGCACGCCAAGGTCTTTCTCCACGGAGGTGCTTTCCAGCAAGGCAGCCCCCAATCGATACTGGTGTCTGCTGTTATTCGTCCTCAGATGTAGAACCCTGCACTTGTCCTGATGGATACCTGCCTGAATTCAGTATCCCACAGAGCAGACCTTCCAGAAATTTGGTTGTAAACATTTTAGAACTGTAATTCCTAGGAGACAGTTTCGCTTTTCATGGTTGTGTGAAAAGGAAAGTGGTGAATCTACACTGAAAGTGATGCTAAAGGAAAAAGCTTAAATACTGTATTCATGCTGTGGATATACAAACAATATTGACACTGGAGTCAAAGTACCATGGTTATTCTGTAGCAACTATTCTTTCTCAGCATTCTTCCACCATTTTTTTTTTTGTTTGAGCTGCTAAATATTTTAAAAGCTAATTTGAGTCATAATTTAGGTCCTGTGATTGATGTCACGTGAAAACACAGGCTCTCTTCATGAGCATAAGTATCCTGCCGTTGTGAGGAAGCTGTACTCTTTTTTTTGAGGGGGATCAGCAAAAACTCCAGTTAAAGGCAGTTTTGTGGGATATGTCAGTCAGAAAAGTGTGCTCCAATTTGCTGAATGATTTTCCCCCCCCCCCCTTTCTGTTGGTTTCCCTACTCTTTTGAGTTTCAGTAAATGTTCTTTAGAAAATTACCAAGTGAGAAAGGTTCTTTAATTCTTATGTTGATTCATGGATGGTTCCTGGTACTCTATTTGAGGGTGATGATCATGTCTGCTGTTCTTCACAGGAATGTTGATACTCACATCCTCAAGAACTCTTGTCCCTTCTTAGTAATTTAAATACTGGTGGCTAGCTGCCTCTATGAAGGTCTGTGCTAAGCAATTAGAAGCAAGGAGGTAGATGTGTTTAAGATATCTTGTGGACATTATAGTATTTTTTTATCTGTGCCTTTGAAGCTAATGTGATGGAGAACACTATTACAACTCCTGGGTAAATAAGCTGAAGTCTTTAATTTCAGTTTTCCCATTTGATGTTTCCTGGTGCTGTTTCTTGGGGAAGGGGGAAGACAAAAAACATCCCACAAAACCCAACCAATCCACTTTCCAAATTTAAACTCTGAAACAATTCTTATACTTTTTTTGTTTCAGCTAATATTTCATTCTGCAGGAATAGTTACAATACCTAGTAAGAAATTGCAATTAATGCTATTTAAAGAAACCATTAAAAGAATGATGAATTTCTTGCAATAATACATCTGAATTAGAAATTGTGCCAGAATCCTTTGTGTAATTTTTTTATCATAATAGAGTTATTCCTTCATGATGGACTGCTAGAAGAGGAAAAGTGTCTTGAGCATGTGCCAGTGCTGTCCTTCTGATTCCTTTTAAGATGAAAATCAGTATTGCTTTTCTCTTACTGCTGATTGTATGCTCTGTTTTAAAGTTTCTTGCTTATGAAATTCTGGTCTTGGAAATATTAACTTTTTGTCTGACTGCTTTCTTTCAGAGATGTGGTACTGGGTTTTCCTCTGGGCTCTCTTCTCCTCTCTCTTTGTCCATGGTGCTGTGGGAGTACTAATGTTTGTGATGCTGCAGAGGCATAGGCAGGGGAGGCTGATTTCTGTCATTGTGGTCAGCATTGGATTTCTGGGTTCTGTAACTGGAGCAATGATAACCAGTAAGTTGGTTGTTTGTTTTTTTTAATTTTCCTTTTCTTATTTTACATATAATTTATAAAAAGAAAGAAAAAAAATTTTTTTTTCTTAGTGACTAGTTGTTTCCTAAGGATTTTTGCCTTAGTTATGTAAGTAATAATAATAGCAGCTGAGTTGCTTTTGTGTAAAGGTAAAGCTACTATAAACTGTCCGAGTTGTGCAGCAGTGTGGATACCAAGCTATTCAAAAGGTGTGTATATTCAACAGGCAACAGGTTTTTTTGAGACCAGGAAGAGCAGTCCTGTCCTACCACACTTGTTGCAGACACTTTTGTCAGAGGTTTCTGACTGGGATCACCTCCCACCTTTCCTTTTGGAAACGAGGTCCTGATTCCATTGGTTGCAAGGTTGAATTCCTGCTCATTTCCTTGGGTCTGCAAGAGTTTAACTTACACCTGGATAGGATGTAGCTCTTCTAAAAGAAATGCAATGTAGGGAATGATTTACAGCTAGGAAAATTTCCTCATTTGTAGAAGTTACACTTGGCTTATGATTTTGAAAGAACTTTAAAGTCTTGGCTTGGGCATGATGCTACTTTAACTGGGATGGGGTGGAAGGCCATTAGACTTAGCTTAAGTTTTGGGGGGAAAAAAAGAAGTGCTGCTGTTCTAGGTAAAATGCTCTTTGGCTGGGCCATCTGTTACAGCTTCTTATGGTATTAATCTAATGCCTACCACCCAAGATGCATTAAACCACTAAATGGTGGCTTAATTACTTGACATTGTATCCATAGATAAGATCCTAACCATTTTTCTCTTACAGCAGTATGCCGACAGGTTCACAGAACTAGAGTTAAAACCTATAGCCATCATTAAAATATTGTAGAAAGCAAGATTATTTTCTCTAGTAAAGTGCAGAAGTGTGAGGTAGGTTTAAATTACCCTGCCACATAAATTTACCAGACCAAGTCAGATGGCTTAGGATTCAATGAAGCAATATATTTACAGCAAGCTAAAATTTATGAGCATATAGTACAATGCATATGTACAGAAATATATTTACAAAGTAGAAATAACACAAAAAAATCCTCCTGGATGAAGCCCAGAAGGGGCTAATAGCCACCTTCTACTTCTCCCACCATTAAGAAAACCCAGAAGGTCACAAGTGTTATTACTCAACCAAGGTTAGTGCAGAAATCAGTACAGAGGAGTTAACGAGCAGGTGATGCAAGGAGGCAGAATGGCGAAGGAGGAGGAGGAAATAGTTTACACAGGAGATGATATTCTAGTCCAGCAAAGAAATGAAATTATATGGATTTATCTAATTGCTGTTCTTCTGCATCCAATACAATTCTTTATTAAAAATTTCAAATGAAACAAGAGTGTTAACCCTATAACTGCCACAAAGTGTTACCCTTCACCAAATGCAGCACAGAAATGATGTTGCCAAGGATGTTTTGAGGAAGTGTTACTTCATCTAGAGTTACTGGAATCAGATGCCAGGTTAAACAAGATGGTTCCAGGTTTCCATCCAGGTTTCCTACATGGTTCCATTATCTGTGTCNGCTGCTCTCAGCCATTCACCACCGTGCCATGAGATCAGTAGGAGACTTTATTCATTCTTTGGCTTTGTCGTACCCAGCTACTTTTACCTAACTTTATAAGTAGACTACAGCAGCTTTCCCAAGCGAGTGCTAACATGAGTTTTCTGTTTGGGAAGGGGAAAAGAAATAGTGACTATTATTTCTAAGCTTGTAATTTGTAGTCCCAAACAATGCTAGTAAGGAGTTCTCGACATTAAAATCAGTGGCTTGAATGAGGTACCTGAGCAGTACTTTCTGTCCACAGATCATCAGTGTTAAGGCTGGGCTGGTCACTAAATCAGTGGCAGATGCTCTCTGATAAACCCTTTTTCCTCCCAAAGAGAAGACAAAGGGAATGAGTGAGATAGATTGATGGGCTGGAAAAGAAAACTAAACCAGCTTTCATAAAAATAATATAAAATAGTTACAAAGCAATATCCCTTGATACAAACCCAACCCCCTGATGGCAATTATGTCACTGATGCTGGAAGCAGGCTCTGTGGAAGTCCCAGACTAGACTCAGTGGCATACAGTAATAGAATTCAGGAGCTGAATTCTGGGACTGGATTCCGGAACACATGGATGGAGATCAGAGTCAGAATGGATGGAGTCATCTTCTGATGCCAGCCATTGAAGAGGCTTGACCCTTCATAATCTCTCAGCTTTATACTGAATATGACAGAGATGGGATAAAATCCCTTTGTTGGTTTGTTTAGGGTCGTCTCTCTTTTCTGTTCCTCCCTGCAGGTGCAGCCTTTTGCATTCTGCACCCCAATGTGGCACCCAAGATTTAGCAGTGACCTCGGCCTGCATAGGAGCAAGTATAAGCAAGAGCCTTTCCACACCCCAACCCTTGGTAGTAACTCTGAACATCAGAGTTAGCACTGCTAGAAGCAGATGCTATCTGTGAGAACATGCAGTCAGCTTCAGGAAGTGCAGTCAATGAGAAGAGTCTGAGCTGAATATTAAAATCACTGACCAGAATTAGCTCTGTTCTAACACAAACAAGGGCAGTTGTTGACAAGATGTTCTAATTTGAAAGGCCTTTGGGGGTAAGGAGCCATAAATCTAGTAACCATTGCAGAGCCTATAGGCAAGCCTTTCTGCTGTTCATTTCTATTTTCCCATGTACTGCCCAGACATCAGATTGGTGGTGTTACCACAGCTTTGAACATGGTCATGGGTAATTTGTCGTGGATGATTTCTTATTACTACTTAAAGTCCATTTTGCCTGTCC
Source organism: Ramphastos sulfuratus (assembly GCA_013399055.1). NCBI lineage: Eukaryota > Metazoa > Chordata > Aves > Piciformes > Ramphastidae > Ramphastos > Ramphastos sulfuratus. The sequence goes on along the minus strand of WBNM01042852.1, from coordinate 35,930 downwards.
CTTTTCAAGGTTAACTGAATATGCAAATGTCATGAAAAGCTTCAAAAAGCCTTTCCTCAAAATTTGTTTTAATTGCCATATGTTTACCAGCTTAGGATTCCATCGTTTAACACAGTACAGTTCAGTATAACTCATCTCTTTTTTATTGCTAAGGTGAGGTGAAAGCAGTTGAGTGATTATGTTACATGTTTTGCTGCTTTCTGTTCCAAGGTTACAATGACAGTGGTCCTTTTACAAGGGCAGTTGTACATCAGCATTCCTGAAGAACTAAAGATAGGAAATGTGATGCTGGAATATCCAAGCAGAGACTTTTATGCCATTCTGAGGTGGAGAAGGGTTAGGCTCAGTGCTTCTCAGATGAAAGTACTTTGTGTCTTTTATCTATGCATAAAAAGAGGAGCAACACAGTTGTATTTTTGGCATCCAGTTTTGTAGGTTAGAACATTTAACAAGTAAGCAATCCTGGATTTGTGTAAATTCACCAGAGAATTTCTCCAAGCTTAGCCTGTAGACTTGTTATACTGTTCCCATAGGTTTTGCTCAGAGCATTGTGGTTTGGTTAGCCAAATAATTTAGCTATCAGGTATTTTTATTTCTGGACAGCACTGGGTTGTTTCATAGTGAAAGAAATTCTATGGGGAGCATCTGAAGACAAATTATGGTGATAAATTATTAACAAAGGATTTTTAATAGCTATTGTGCTGCAAACTGGGATGCAAGTTGAAGTATCTTGTTCTGCAGGTATGTCTGATCCAGTGCTTAGGAAACTGAAATGGCAAGCTAACTTCAACTTCCATTTTGTATTTCCAGTCCCCTGCATCATTTGTGTAGGTGAATGAATGCAACAGAGATCATTAAATAATGCAAGCTTAATTTTGCTCAGGTACCTCTTTCAAATTTTCTGACCTGGAATCTTCTTAAGAGCACACAGAAAAGCAGGAAACTTTTTCAATTTCTAGGCTTTGAAAAAAATCACAGAACTTAATAGTTATATATAAGTTATTTTAAAAAAATTACTAAATAGCAATGGATACTGTCCCAAACAAAACACCAAACCAAAATCAGATAAAACAGGCAAATGTCAGGCAGTTTGAGGCCAGGATTTTAGCTCTGTTTCATCCAGAAGGGTTTGTTCTTCCTTCTCTCTCCAAGCACACTCTTTTTTTGGTGATATGTTCTCATTTCCCTCCTTGGCAGCCTATTGTAGTACACTTTGGCTCTGTCCCAGTTGTGCTGGGTTATGCATTACAGGTTGTATTGTGCACTGTTGCTTGAGTATAAATACATATTTATCAAGCTCCCAAATGTTTGGGTTTAATATTGATATTTTCCAGAATAGCTCCCTGTTTTCCTAAGAAAACACATCAACTACTAACATCAAATCTTTGTCCTAAACATAAGGAAAAACTTACTTGCTGTAAGGGGTGGCAGAGCACTGGACCAGGCTGCCCAGAGAGATTGTGGAGTCCTCTCTGGAGAGATTCCAAACCTGGCTGTCTGTAATCCTGGAAAACCTGGTCTGGGTGACCCTGCTTTAGTAGTGGAGTTGAACTGGATCATGTCCAGAGGTCCTTTCCAACCCCCCACCATGAGGGGATTCTGTGAAGTTCTAGTGTCCCAGTTTTCTGGTTTGAATTTACTGAGAGTTCAATCCCCAACATAATTTTAGTGTCAGTACTGAGCTTGATTAAAGGATCTCTCAGTTTTGGGCAGCAGATAGTCAAGGGACAAATGGAAAAGCTTATGCAAGGTAGCTGAGTGTAATACCATAAGGCTGGCCTTCTGGTGAGATGTTTCTGACAAAATGTACTCTACAGAATTTTTCTTTTTTAAAAAATAATTTAAAATACAACACAAATTAATTGTTTCCAAGTACTGTTCCTGTTTGGCTTTTTTTTTTTTTTCCCTTTTAAATGAAGGGTTTTTTAGGTGTCAGGTGGTTCAAATACAGGTTGTACTTGCAGAAAATCTGTTGGACCTTAAATATATTTCCATGTTGCTGATGGCTTTTTGATCACTTCAGCAGACTATTCCTGTTAGTGACTGTGCACAACCAAGAAAATTTCAAAAATTTTTAACTCTTCCTTATTACTTAAAATTGTGGTGGCTTTTCCTTTGAGCCTGAAAAAGATTCTGTGATCCCTTAGTGTTTAGCATCTGAGACCATAAATACTGAAGGTCTATAAATCTGGGAGGGCTTTTTTTGTGTTCATGAAAAATTCTGAAAGAAAGGACAACAAGCAATGTTTCTTCTTCAGTCAAGGAAAGATGCACTGTATAGAAAATATTAATTCAGAAAGTATTGAATAAAAGCTTCATTCTAGGTGAACTTCTGAGGTTAGATGACAGAATCACAGAATGCCAGGGGCTGAAGACTCCACGACCTGCCCTGGGCAGCCTGTTCAGTGTTCTGTCGCCCTCACACTGAAAAAATTCCTCCTTATGTTTCCATGGAACTTCCTATGCCTCAACTCCCCCCCATTGCCCCTTGTCCTGTCCTTGGGCATCACCAGGCAGAGCCGGGGGGGAGCCTCTCTGCACTCACCCTGCACATATTTATAAATATTGATGAGGTCACCTCTCAGTCTCCTCCTTTCCAAGCTCCCTCAGTCTTTCCTCGTAAGAGAGATGTTCCATTCCCTTAATCATCTTTGTGGCTCTGTGCTGGACTTCTAAAGCACTTTTATGTCCTTGAACTGAGGGGCCCAGAACTGGGCACAGTACTCCAGATGCAGCCTCACCAGGGCAGAGTAGAGTACATTGAGTAGATGGTTTTTACTTCTGAACACAGCTGTATACAAGCCTGTATTTCTGTTTCAAATGGACATTTTATTATCCTTTCAAAGCTTAGAAGGTGAGCAGAAAGTGTTACTCATCTTTAGCATGTTGGGGGGCTGGGGTTTTTTGACTGATTTATATGGAGACTTAACAGTATTCACAGGCATTTGCTCTATGACATTGCAGCTTTACATTTGCTCTGGGACCTTTGTTCTTTGAACATAGGTGATAAATCCAGTAGCTGAAAGCCAGCAGAAGGGAGCTCAGTAGCACCTGTCTGTGTTTTCAGTGCAGTATTTGGTTCCTGGATTACCCTTGGCTATTTGATGTTACACTTTTAAATGGAAATGTGCACACAACCATACAAGAAAAAGTGGTCTGGAAAAAACTGTCTCTTAATTTTTAACTTATAGCTCAAAATGTGACCAGGTTGGTTAGAAATTTCTTCTTGTACACAGTTGTGCCTGGCAATGCAATACTTTGCTCTTGTTCATGTCTTGCTTGCTTTGCTCAACAATTGTTAACAGTTTAGTAGTTACTCAAAACTAAACCAACACAACATGACCAGGTTATTCAAATGGACTATTAAATGAAGCTGATAAACACTTACACATCTACAGTTATTTTGCAGTTTTATTGTTGCAGCCTTCTCCTTGCCTGTACAAGCACTATTAAACCACACTTTGGACTCAGTATGTTTTTAGAGGATTTATTTTATTGGCTACCTTTTCAAATAAGCAGAAAGCAAAAATGTAAAAAAGAGGAAAAACAAACAAACAAACAAACAAAAACCCCACAAAGCAAAACCCACAAAACCAAAACAAACAAACAAGAAAAACCCAACAGAAAAACAAAGTATTTTTTGTACAGGAAAATCATAGAACGGTAAGGTTGGAAGGGACCTCAAGAATCATCTGGTTCCAGCCCCCTGCTGTAGGCAGGGACACCTCCCACTAGTACAGGTCACTCAAGGCCTCGTCCAACCTGGTCTTGAACCCCTCCAGGGAGGGAGCAGCCACAACCTCCCTGGGCAACCTGTGCCAATGTCTCACCACCCTCACTGTAATAGTAAGATAAAATTTTTTTCTTAAACTGGTGTTGGAAAGTTAATCTAGTTCTGTTGGGAAAACAATTTCTGAAAGACTGACTTAAGAAATACAAGCAAGGCTAATAATTTGATAGGGCCGTGAAGTAATAAGGTGTTTGGTGATGTTCTGCAGAGAGCTGTCGTATAGAAACTGTAAAGAAGTTGTCATCTGTTTCAGCCTTGGCCTTTTCTGAGATTTGATGATTGTTCTCTCTCTCTTTTCATGGTTCTTAGGTGCTGCAGTAGCTGGAATTTACAGAGTAGCAGGAAAGAACATGGCTCCCCTAGAAGCTCTCGTCTTTGGTGTTGGACAGACAGTACTGACTCTAATTATCTCATTTTCAAGAATTCTTGCAACACTTTGAGATGTATGTAGAAGGGGGATTAAAAATGACTAGTTTAAAGAAATCTTTTCTCTGAAAAGAAGCTTCCCAAGAGTGGATTCATCGGCTATGAAGTGGCATTCTAGTGCAAGAGAAAGGAAGGTACGTGGAACATGCACTACAAATCTAGAGGTTCAGCCCGTGGATAGATTGTCCTCTAGTGTCTGAACCGCTGTACTTCTGCACTGCGCCTGATGTGCCTCAGTCTTAGGCAAGGTTCAACTCGTGTGTCAAAGCTGGGACAAAGCACCTTGAGTAGCTGCCAGTCAACGTAATGCTCGATGATTGTTCTTAACAGTATTGTAATCAAATAAAGAGACGCTGCTGGAAGTTGCTGTGTGCGCCACGCTGGGCGGTTAGCTGGCTGGCTAAGCTTTGAAACAGGAATTCTGCAAGAGTGCTGTGAGCATACAGTCTGCCTGAGTTTGGGTGAAGTCTTTTATATTGGCAAAGAATGTTCTTATTCAAGCCAACTGTTCAGTCTGTTTCCAAGTGTAGCTGAATTCTGATGGGGCTTAAGAAGCACAGGTTTAGCAGCTCTGATGTAATTATAATTAGCACCGTGTGTAGAATGGCTCATGGCAGTGTTCTGAAGCTCAGCTCATCGTTTCTTCCTGGTTTTTAGCTCAGCAGAAATCAGTTGTTTAAGGAAACAGTATGAGGGCTAAGTACAATCTGGTGTGTATTCACAAACAAATCTTAAATTGATGCTTTCCTTGAAGTTATTTTGTCTTAAACACACAGATGGTTACCAGCCCTTCTGAAAACCTCAGAAGGAGTTTGCTTGTTTCAAATAAGCTCCCTATATTTATTTAAGCACTGATAGGACTCTTAACCCTATGCATATTCTTCTGAGAACACACAAATATAACAGACTTTAGAAGAACACACCTGTGAGGAAAAGGGAAAGGGATAACAATATGATACACTTGTTTTCTACCAAACAAAAAATATCAAGTTTAATCATGGTTACCGTACTCCAGGAGTTTGGAAGTGGGGCAGCACTGATGTATTTACTACCTTTTTTTCTGAACACTTTCTATCTTTGGCAAGATTAAGGTACTTGGAACTTTGAAATACTTAGCTTTCAGTAGAATTTGTGCTTTTCTAGTTTAAAAGGGACAGTAGCATTGTGCATGTGAAGTGTCTTAAATGTGAATGTTTTGGAGTGAATAGAAATTGTAAGTCTAATTGCTAATTATTTATGAAATGCAAAATTTAAAGGGCACAAAAATTTCTGTGTGAGGAGTAAGGAACTTTTTTTACCTCCTTCCTCAACTGAATGCTTTTCAGCAGTCAGTTTTAATGCTGCCAGGAAGAGTAAATTGCTCAAAGGTTTTGCTGTTAAGATGTCAAAAAGACTTTCAGGACTGTTGAAAACACTGGCACCTACTGCACAGCCAAAAAAAAAAAAATAGGGTGAAAATACAACTTACAATCCAGTCATTGCTTAATGCTTCAACAAAATGATAATGAATTAACCTGTCTGCCTTTTATTTTATTCCACATGCACTTGTGATATTTTTTTAAGTGCTAAGGATGCTGATGTTATTTGTTTAAAGCTAAGGATGCTGATGTTATTTGTTTAAAGCTAAGGATGCTGATGTTATTTGCTTAAAAGTCTATGTCTTGTTTGGAAAAAGTATGGAGTTACAGGCTTTGCAGGGAAAAAGGTAAAATACAGGTCTACAAACCATTTCTGTGTTGCATATTTTTGGCTTTGAATTGCTTTAAATTATGGTTGAATATGTTCTCATTCTGAATGTCTTCAAAACCTTATTTATTCTTCATGATTTGGTTTGGGTTTGTTTTTGTCTTGTGGGTTTTACTTTCTACTGATACAAGCATTGCACTTTAGATAATGAAATTATGACATCTGTAAAAGGCAATTTAAACTTTTCCCCTTGTCTTAAACGATGAGAAATGGTTTCAGGTATTTAAGTCAAACTGAATAATAAAATATTTGAAGATACTTCTCCTAACGTGCCTTGTTAGCTGTGTTTTTAGGAGAGAGGATTTTTAAAAACAAATCAACCATTTCTTCATTCTTGTTGTACTTTTACTATTTCTAATTGATTTGGTTGGTTGATACAATGCCTTTCTTAACAGACATCAAAATATTTCTGTTTGACAGCCTGGAAATACCTGTCTGAATCAAAACCAACTGTCCCATGAAGTAATATAGGTTGTCTCATGACTTCACCTCATGTTGAAACTTCTTCCCAGTTTCCGTATCTCCTTGAGCATCCTGATTATTGTGTGAGGCTATTATGCTACCACTGATCCTTCACCAAGTTACAGGCTGCTACTAACTTACGAAATGCACATAAAACCTTCATTGATTTAATCTCATTCACCATTTTAGCTGCAGTGCCAATGAAATTGTTGTTGTTTTAACCTTCCTCCTGTGACAAGGAGGTATCTTTGCAGGTGTTTCCTTCCTCCAGATAATTTTTATTGCATAGATCATTGTAATCACTTTTAAACCATTTCTAGGTGCTTAATTGTCTCTGCTTTGTATGGCATTATTGCCTGGCAACAACAAATAGGCAGAGAGTATAGTGCTAGAGTGGCTCAGTAGAGACAAAGGTATGTATTGGATAGGAAATTGTTTTTAAGTCTTTCTTGTGAGGAATATGAGGACAAATAGCTGAAGAAGCATTCTTTGCTCAGAACATGAACTTACTACAGAATAACTCTAGCAGTGAGAGCATGAGCAAGTGGCCCTAAGTCTGTGAAATGTTGAAGTTTCATTCCACATACTTAGAAACAACATTGTTAAAAATAAGATGTTCAGTGCAGTGTATGCATGTGTGTGTGTGTGCATATATATATATATATATATATGAATGATGGTTTTGGGGTGTGTTTCTATACCTTACAAATAATAACAATTGAAATAGCTTTTCCAAGACACAATTACTTCAGATATCCTTTTTATGTTTTCTCTTTTTTGTCTTCTTGTTACAAAGATATCTTGTGTGTGAATGGCACTGATGGTACTTTGGTTCCCTTTGGACAATACAGTGTTGTACAGATGTCCACACAGGATCTTTTAGCACTGCCTTCAAATAGCTCTGCCTGTCTCTTCATTCTATCACTAGGCACATTCTACATTGTTAGCTATTGATTTCTAGTGAAGAACAGATACTGCATCAATGCAGCTAGGCCTTTGGAGGAGGGAAGAGTACTGAACATAAGATTTAATGTAAAGAAGCTTTTATTTCTTCGTTACAAACAGCTCCACACACTTACAATTTAATGGAGCGAGCACAGAACTGTACAATACCAGGTTGGAAGGACTGGCAGAATCACAAAAACATTCAGGCTGGAAAGGACTCTCAGGATCACCAAGTCCAACTGATAACCCTACTGTACAAGGTGCACCCTAAACCATACTCCCAAGCACCACATCCAAATGACTTAAACACATCTGGAGTTGGTGACTTAACCACCTCCCTGGGCAGCCCATTTCAATGTCTGACCACTCTTGCTGTGAAAAAAGGTTTCATGTCCAGTCTAAACCTACCCATTTGCAGCTTGAGGCTATTCCCTCTTGTTCTATCACTATTTACCTGTGAGAAGAGACCAGCACCAACCTCCCCATGGCATCCTTTCGGGTTGCTGTAGACAGCCCTGAGGTCTCCCCTCAGCCTCCTCTTTTTCAAACTAAACAGCCCCAGCTCCTTCAGTCACTCTTCACAAGATTTATTCTCTATGTGTGGTCCAGAGGAGATGGCCCAACTCAGTTTTCAGAGTACCCAATATTGGGGAATTTTTTTCTGGGTAGGTTATTACAATAACTCATGATTCCCATTGTGAAAATGTTTTCTTGTGTCATATCAGAATTTCCATAGGATTAACTTGTACTTATGTCCTTGTCTTTTCCTTGTGACTCCTTATAAAAAGGGAGCCTCCACCTTTCTTGTAGACCCCACCTTTAAATGCTGCAGCATGGTGATAAGGTCTTCCCTGAGCCTTCCCTCAATGCTGAGCAAACCCAGCTGTTTCAGCCTTTCCTTATGCAGCAGCTCTGCAGTTCCTCCACCACTTTTGTGGCCCTTCTCTGGACCCTCTCCAGCCTATCCACATCTCTCTTCCACAGCAGGAACCAAAACTGAACACAGTTTCTAGCTGACAGTATTCTAGCTGTGGCTTGAGCAGAGCTGAGTAGAGTGGGGCAATGACTGTGTCTCTGGTGGTGGCCTTGGTGGCTTTCCTTGCTACAGTAGCTCTCTGTTCACTCCTGTTGAGCTCTCTGTCTCCCAGGTCTCTTTCCACAGAGCTGCTTTCCACCCAGGTCTGTGCTGCCCTCCCAGATTTTGTCATTGTTTAACTTCACAAGGTTATTCTTAGATCATTCTTCTAGTGTCCATTCAGTATCATCAGAAAACTTTATCAGGGTACCCTCGATCCCATCATCCAGATCCCTTTTGAAAACACTGGTGTTGGGCCTGGGGGACCCTGCTTGTGACAGGCTGCTGGTTTGAAAAGGAGCTATTTAGCAGCACCCTCTGGGTGCAGCCTGTCAGACAGTTCTCCGCTTGCTGCATGTGATGGTTTGGGAGTTCCCTGCCCCCACACTATGAAAATCAAACAGACTAGACTCAGCCAACTGGAAGCTAAGGACTGAAGCTCTATTTACAGCTTAGCACAGTTATATACACTATATACAGGAATATTTACAGAAATATACAAGGTAAAGGTAATACAGAAACACAATTCCCCTCCCAGAAATCAGAGACCCCAGGAGGGGCTCCCAACCACCCTTTCACCTTCTCCCCACCCCTCTACCTTAACCCCAAGGTTTGCCTTACGTGCAAGGTGAGTTTGGAGGATCAGTAAGGGGGGTTAGAAGCAGAGTGATTAGTTGGGTTACACAGCAGAGGGCCAGAAGACACAGCAGCTCCCAGAGAGAGAGAGACTCTCTGTGTTATCTATGTTTGTGTCCTTGTTTTCATACATCTCAGCAAGCCTATGAGTGAAGCAGATAGCACCACTGTTTTCAAAGCCTATAATCTTTTTTTTTTTTTAATTTAAATATTCCCATTAGCCTCAAACCAGCACAATCACTGGTCTACACTGTAATGTGTCCATTTCTCAAGGAGGAGGCTGTGGGGCACCCTGTTAAAGAAATCCTGGTAGGCAATGTCCAGTGCTTGAGAAATTTAACTTTGTCATAGAAGGTGATCAAGTCTGTCAAGCAGGAGTTGCCATTGGCAAATCTGTGCTGGGTTTTCCCCAATCACTTGTTTCATGTGAGTTGTGATAGCCTCCAGGAGAATTCATTCCACAGCTTTCCCAGGGACTGCAGTAAGACTGATGGACCTGTAATTCCTGGGTCTTGCTTCAAGCCCATTTGTAGATGGGAATAACATTAGCCTTCTTCCCATCTCCTGGGATGCCCCACAAGCTCCACAACTTCTCAGAGATTATGGAGAGTGGCTTTGCAACCAGGTCAGCCAGCTCTCTTTAATACCTTTGCATGGTTAAATATCAGGGGCCATCAATTTGGGGTCAAGCTCCCCTAATAATTCCTATACCAACTCTGCTGACAGTGGCTCTGTGTTTGCATCAACCTGGATCTTTGTTCCCAAGGCCTGAGGCCAACAGCATTGGTAAAGACAGAGGTGAAGAAAGGGGTGAGAACCTCTTCTGTTTTAGCATTGTTGATGACTAATTCACCTCTCCTGTGTAACATTATTTTCCTTCTCTTCCTGCTTATGTATCTAAAGATCACTTTCTCATAATTTGCTGGCATCTGTGCAATTTAAATTCAAACTGAGGTTTTTGCCTTTCTGTCTGCATCTCTGCTCACCCTGCAGTGCTCTTAGAGTTCTCAAAGTATTTGTCTGCTTTTCCGTCTCCGATATGTTTGTCTTTTGGTTTTGCACAGACTCAGAAGCCTGTAGTTGAGCCAGGGGAGTCTCCTACTTCATCTACTACCCATATTTTTAAAGGGGATGCACTGATTTTTATGCTTCTGGGAGAGTGCTCATTAAAAACTCCCAGCACTCAATAGCTTCTTCATTCTCTGTGGAACCTTCTGGTGGAATCTTTCCCCGCTGAGTTCTGAGCCACCTGAAATTCATTCTTCTAAAATCTAAACCCTTTGTCTTGTTATTAACTGTCATTGTGCTCAGCTAGATCCCAAACTCTGCAATGCTCTGATCACTGCAGCCAAGTCTGTTGCTGTCTGTGATATTGCAAAGCAGGTTTTCTGGTTCATGAGCAGCAAATCCAGCAGTGCCTTATTCCTGGTGGGAATGAGGCACCCGTGTGAGGAAGCAGTCTTCCACAGATCCCAGGAACTTGATGGGTGACATGAGAGCTGCTTATTGTTCTTCCAACAAAGGCCTGGGTAGTTTAATCACCCATAAGAACCACATTGTATTGACCCAGAGCTTGCTTAAGTGATCCAGCTACTACTGCTTTGGCTGCATTGTCTTGGTTTGAAGGTTTTAACAGATGCCTACTGTATGATCCCCCTGGAGACACCCTCTCTGATCCTGACCCAGAGGCATTCATTCAGTAGGGCTTCTATGATAACCAGAGTTGACTTCTTGTGCATTCAAGGTTCTCCATAACACAGAGCATGATCACTCTTGCTCTTGTCCCAGACTGTCTTTACAAAACAGTCTATGTCCATCCATCACAGTCCTGCAGCCATGCCAGCTGCTCCACCACGTTTCAGTTATTCCTATATCATAACTTTTCTGCCTAGGGGTGGAGCTCCACTTCCTCCTCTTTGTTCCCCAGGCTGCATGGATTGGTATAGATGCACCTGAGGTGGTTGGTGTGGTGGGTTGAGGAACTACCCCTCCCAATAAAATTGAATCACCAGACTAGCTCAGAAGGTTTAGAAGCAAGATAAAGCTCTATTTTACAGCAAGCTACATTTACATGCATTTACAATTCCATACAGTTATTTACAATTTAGACATAATGCAGAAATCCAATCCTCACACACACACAAAGCAAGCCCAGAAGGGGCCAATGCCACCTTCTCTCCCCTCAGACAAAACTGGCAAGATCTTGTGTGTTACCTTGTCAGTCAAGGTTAGTATTCAGCCATTCTCTTCTCCCAGGCAACCAGTGGCAGGACAAAGGGACACAGCCTCAAGCCATTACCAGAATTTAACATCCAACCACATAGGTGTATTGACAGAATACCTCTCTAATTATTTCCTTTTATTTAACCTTCTAGGGTTGGGAGCAGCCCAAGGTGGAAAAAACCTGTTGAAATCCTCAGCAGTTGCTTCAAAAGGAATAGCTCTCTTTGTGTACAGGTGAATTTCACACAGCTGAAAACGTGTATTGGGTTAGAAGTCAAACACTCGGTCATACTTTGGTCCCTACCATCAAACCTTTTAGCTCAATGAGAAGAGCTCTGTTAGAGGAGTGAAATCTGCAGCTGGGCTGTGTTAGTGTGCATTTCTAATTGCACATCCTGTGGTGAAAATGAAGTTGTTGTATGAGGTAGATTTCAGCCTGAGTTGTTACCTTACAAGTGAGAAAGGTTGTGTCCTGACAGCCTGCTGTTCCCAAAGCTTGTGCCTAGAGATACATTTCACATCAGTTTGTGCATTATGCTTAAATGTAATCACAAAGATACCTGTCTGCAAAGGCAAATTACTGCTAGGGGTATTCTCACAGTACAGGTGTAAAAGCAATTGTCCTCTAAAAAAAGGATTTCATTCAGGATTCTTTTTCCTTTTTTCACCTCTAACTGTTCATCTTGTGGTTACTGAATGCTTTAGGAAGTTACTGCCAGTAAGATTAGTCAGTTGATAAAGGGAATAGATAATCTGCCCCTTTACAGAATCACAGAGTGTCACAGGCTGGAAGGGACCTCAAAAGCTCCTCCAGTCCAACCCCCCTGCCAGAGCAGGATCACCTAGAGCGGATTACACAGGAACTCATTCAGGAGGTCTTGAGTATCTCTAGAGAGGGAGACTCCACAATTCCTCTGGGCAGCCTGTGCCAGTGTTCTGTCACCTTCACAGTGAAAAAATTGTTCCTCACATTTAAGTGGAACTTCCTATGCCTCAGCTTCTACCCATTGCCCCTTGCCTTGTCATTGGGCATCACCCAGCAGAGCCTGGCTCCATCCTCCTGGCACTCACCCTGCACATCTTTATAAACATTGATGAGGTCACCCCTCAGGCTTCTCTTCTCCAAGCAGCAGAGCCCCAACTCCCTCAGTCTCTCATCATAAGAGAGATGTTCCATTCCCTTAATCATCTTTGTCATTCTGTGCTGGACTCTGTCAAGCAGGTCCCTGAGGTCCTTCTTGAACTGAGGGGCCCAGAACTGGACACAATACTGCAGGTGTGGCCTCACCAGGGCAGAGTAGAGGGGGAGGAGAACCTCCCATGACTTACTAACCACAGCACTTAAAATACACCTCAGGATGGCATTGGCCTTCTTGGCCATATAAGCAAATTGCTGCTTCTGTGAACTGAGAAAAGCTCCCAACTAGAAGGCAAATTAAATACTGTAGAGATATTTTCAATAAAATTAGTAATATTTGATTGATATAGCTATCAAAATGAATGCCATCTATCTTTCAAAGTTTAATTAAGGTATTTAATATGACCAAGGTAAAATCTGGTTCTGGGCTAACCATCAATATAAAGTATCTTGTTGAGGTCATCAGAGGTAAAAATCTAACACCTTTTAAATTTACTTCACTGGAGGTATTTAATTGCTTGAAATGTGCTTAACATTTATACAGATAATAAAGGTTTGAGGGAACTTCTTTAATGTTTAGGTGATCAGGTATGTAACTAACCTTTTGACTGTAGTAGTGGATAAGAATACACAATTATCCAGAATCACAGAATGTTAGAGATTGGAAGGAACCTCCAGATATCACTGAGTCCAACCCCCATGCCAAGGCAAGATCCCCTAGGGTAGTTCACACAGGAATGCATCCAGGTGAGTTTTGAAGGTCTCCAGGGAAGGAGACTCCACAACCTCTGTGGGCAGCCTGTTCCAGTGCTCTGTCACCCTCTCTGTAAAGAAGTTTTGCCTTATGTCAAGGTGACACTTTCTATGTTCCAGTTTGTAGCTATCACTCCTGCTCTTATTGCTGCTGACCACTAAAAAGTGATTGGCCCCATCCACTTGACACCCACCCTTCAGATATTTATAGACATTGATGAGATCTCCTCTCAGTCTTCTCCAGACTAAACAGCCCCAGGGCTCTCAGTCTTTCTTCACAGGGCAGATGCTCAAGTCCCACAGTCATCCTCATGGCTCTCTGCTGGACTCTCTCCAGCAGGTCCCTGTCTGTCTTGAACTGGGGAGCCCAAAACTGGACACAGTATTCCAAGTGTGGTCTCACCAGGGCAGAGTAGAGGGGGAGAAGAACCTCCCTAGACCTACTGAACACACTTTTCTTGATGCACCTCAGGATGCCGTTGGCTCTTGGCCACAAGGGCACATTGCTGGCCCTTGCAGAACTTGCTGTCCACCAGCAATCCAAGGTCTTTCTCTGTGCTGCTGCTCTCCAACAGGGCAACCCCTAACCTGTACTGGGTCCTGTTGTTATTCCTCCCTAGATGCAGTAGTCATTAATGCCCCCTTCCTCGAGTGTTTAAGCCCAAGCTGGATGAGGCCATGAGCAACCCACTCTAATGCAAGGTGTTCCCTCCCCGTGGAAGGAGTTTGCAACTAGATGATCTTTAAAGTCCCTTCCAAGCTAAACCATTCTGTGAATCTGTATTGATAACTGGAACAGTTGTACTATAAACTCTATAAATAAAATCACTATTATTTGGCTGAGGAGAGGTAAAAAGGGACTTAGAAAATCTTTAAAAATGGAAAAGGCCAAAATTATTTGTTAGTCCACTGGCAAAAATGTGCCATTCCAGTGCTGTTTTTCCATCAAGCATGACTGAAGAACCACTCATAGACAATACAGCATAATAGCTCTCCATAAAATGTCTTGGGGTTAGAGTCACAGAATCACAGAATGTTAGAGGTTGGAAGTAACCTCCAGAGATCATTGAGTCCAACCCCCCTGCCAAAGCAGGATCCCCTAGGATAGTTCACACAGGAATACACCCAGGCAGGTTTTGAAAGTCTCCAAAGGAGACTCCACAACCTCTCTGGGCAGCCTGTTCCAGTGCTCTGCCACCCTCACTGTAAAGAAGTTTCTCCTCATGCTGAGGTGAAACCTTCCATGTTCCAGTTTGTAGCCACTGTCTTCTGTAAATTTGTATTGGAAATAAATATTCTTCTTTTCCCTTGAAATTCCCTAAGCTGAAGGATTGTGACCTAGAGGTTATGATGCTCGAAGATATAGCAAGAGCAGTAAAGGCAAAGAGTGTTTTAACATACAGTTGGTTTATGCTTTGTACAGGGCTGTATTGCACTGTGGAAAAGTTATTCTCTCTGAGTTGGTGTATTGCATGTCCATGTAACAGATGAACAACTAAAGCAAAAAAGGGTGATATTTAAGCTGTAAATACTGTATAGTTTTTTTTTTTAAGCAACTTTTTTAATTTCCCTGTTTGTGTACAGTTCTCTGTGTAATATACAAAAAAAACCACAGCATTTGGAGAAGCTTTTGTAGTAAATGATCACATTTTGCTTGCTGGTTTAGTTCCAAGTTCTCACTGTTTGCTTTTAGGTTCTTCAAAAAGCAGCAATAACAGCTGGACAGTTAATTTAGAGTAAAACCTTTTTCTGCACAATTTCCACATGAGTGCTTTAGAACAGAGGCACAGTGGAAAACTTGTCCCAGCTGTAAGGTTTCAACAATCTTTCAAGTGGTTTTTATCTGATTTTTATGGTAGGAAATGTTTTGTAGTAGCTTATGTACAGAATTTACAAGTCAAACAGAGTCTCTCATCATTTGTGTGATTTAAAAGTTTCTGTTGAAGTATTTTCATGAACTTTCTGTATCTTATTGCATGTTCTAAGTAATCACAAAACCCAGTGTGAAACACTCCAATAAAAAGGTTTTACATTTTGTGAACCTGGTGGAAATTTGCAAATGTACACATGAAATAAAGTTAAAATGAATTATTAATGACGTGCTTTCTTCTAGACTGCACTGGTGTGTTCCTGTAAGCATCTTATTTCTACTCTATAGGTAGGAACAAACCCTCAGTGAGACCTGTGTTGGCACAAGACTGAAGTGTGGTGTGGGTGAGACTTTGATTTCTCCTTTCACCTTTCAATGGAAATCATAGATTCATAGAATAGTAAGGTTGGAAGGGACCTCCAAGATCATCTAGTTCCAACCCCCTGCCATAGGCAGGGACACCTCCCACTAGCACAGGTTACTCAAAGCCTCGTCCAACCTGGCCTTGAACACCTCCAGGGAGGGAGCAGCCACAACCTCCCTGGGCAACCCAGGCTGCTGCAGCCCTCTGATCATCTTCATGGCCTCCTCTGGACCCGCTCCAACAGTTCCATGTCCTTCCTGTGCTGGGGGCTCCAGAACTGCACACAGTACTCCAGATGGGGTCTGACAAGAGCAGAGTAAAGGGGCAGCATCCCCTCCCTTGCCCTGCTGGCCACACTGCTCTTGCTGCAGCCCAGCACTCGGTTGCTGTCTGGGCTGCACTCACACTGCAGGCTCATGTTCAGCTTTTCATCAACCAAGACCCCAAGGTCCTTTTCCTCAGGGCTGCTCTCCAGCCAACCTTTCCTGTTCTCTGCCTGCAGGAATCCAGACCACAGCCCTGCCTGCAGATACTACCAGGCTCCCAGAAAAGCCACCCCTCCCTTGCACACATACTCTGCAAAGATAACGCTGTTCTATTCAGTCTACAAGGTTCAGCCTCTAGACAGGCCCCAGTGACAGCAGAGGGTTTCTGGGGCCTGCTAAAATTCTACCTAAGCACCCAAGACATGCTGAGGGGGAAGGGAGGCTTAAGAGCTTCACTGCTGGGAGAAGGGAAGGACATTTTGTTTGCTGCATGCCTTGTCCTGTGTGGGAAGATGTTGCTCGTCTGCTGCTGAGTTTCAGAGAGCCTTTTGGGTATTTCTTGGGGCTGGTTTGAAGCAGCAGACACCAATTTCAGGATCAATTTCAGGCTGCTCACTAGAAGCAAGACACTGAGTTACTGGAGTGGGTCCAGAGAAGGGTAACAAAGCTGGCAAAGGGTCTAGAGAACAGGTCTGGTGAGGAGCAGCTGAGGGAACTGAGTTTTTTTAGTCTGGAGAAAAAGCAGCTGAGGGAAGTCCTCACTGCTCTCTACAATGACCTGAGAGGTGGCTGGAGTGAGGTGGGGATTGTCTGTTCTCCCTAGCATCATCAGGTGAGAGAATGAGAGGAAATGTCCTGAAATTGTGCCAGGGGAGGTTTGGGTTGCTGATTAGGAAACAAATTATTTACTGCAAAATTAGTCAGATTTTAATACCTCTGGTTTCTGTTTCTGATACTTAAATTATACCATGTGGAAAAAAAAAATGCCTGAGCAAATGAAATGTATGCAAATGATTAGCTACCACAAAAACTAAGGCAGGTGTTTCTGTAGTTATAATAAGGATTTGGTTATGCAACTTTAGATGCATAGTTTAGCAAACAAATTTGCAGAAATGAAAACTAAATTGACTTAGTTATCAGGTTAAGCCACTGGGGGAAAGTATGCTTAGTCAACACCATGTAAATGCTTTAATCTAGTTTGTTGTTGTTGAGCAGCTGAAATATGCAGATGCTGTTTATTCCTGCCTTTGTCACATACTTAAAGGAAACCAAGAAGAACCAACAAAGTATTAAGTACCAGATCATATGCCCTGGATTTTTTTCCTTAATCCTGAAGAAGTATATAATCAGAGAATCACAACATGTTAGGGACTGGAATCACAGAATGGTCCGGGCCGGAAGGGCCCTCTAGAGCCCATCTAGTCCACTTCCCCTGCAGTCAGCAGAGACATCCCCACAGACCAGGTCACCCAGAGCCCCATCAAGCCTCACTTTGAATGTCTCCAGGGAAGGGACCTCAACCACCGCCCTGGGCAACCTGTTCCAGTGCTCCACCACCCTCATAGCAAAGAACTTGTTCCTAAAACCCAATCTAAATCTGCTCAAGCTTGAACCCATTGCACCTCATCCTGTCACTTCAGGCCTTTGTAAACAGCTTCTCTCCACCCTTCCTGTGGGCCCCCTTCAGGTACTGGAAGGGGCCCTGGCAGATCATCTAGTCCAATCCCGCTGCCAGAGCAGGGTCACCTATACTAGATCACACTGCAGAGCCACATCTGCCCTTTTCCACCCCACCTGCACCATTTCTCCCCAAACCTAGAGCACCTGCGTTCTGTTGGAGTCTCCTCCCACCCCAGGTGTCACCACTTTTTCCTCCCTGTCCCTCCCCTTTTTATTGGGCTGCAGGAAAGGCAGCAGCCCCAAGCTGCGCCCAGCTGGGCAGAGGATCCTCCTCCTGACATCACTGGTGAGTCCCTATGGCGTGCACCGGGTGAGTGGGAGTGGGACAAAGGCCGGGGGGCCTGGTGGCCCCCCGGTGAGGTAGGAATAGGCTTGATGGCCACTGCAACAGCGCCCACGGGTGCTCAAGTTTAATCCTTAAATTAGAGGATTGTTACAGCGAAAGGATTGTTTGTTTGGCGCGGTAACTTGTCTGAAGTAAGCCATTGCGAAGTAAAATGTCTGCCGCTAGGTGGCGCTCTTGGCCCACGCAGGCTGCTCTGCTTCCCTCTCCCTCCTTCCTCTCACGCTGCTTCTAGATAATGACCGAAGTGATAATCCTCTTTTAATGCTGCTTCTGAATGTTGTGTCTACAAACGTAAAAACATCTTAACGTTTAAAGGCTTAGGGCAGTCACACTGTTTGTCTTCATATTTTTCCTCATGCCTTTATCTTTGCTTCTGCTGTCTTATTCAAAGCATTAGCTGCTCTTTGTAGCTGGTAGCAGGCTTAATGTCGTGCTCTGTGGCATGACTTCTAGAAGTCAAAAGTACAGGAGCAAAGGAGAAAAGGAGTAGCTGGAGCACTTGCAGGTTAAGTTACTTTTTAGATGACTAGCAGAAGCAGGCTTTTTTAAATACAGGGACAGAACAGCAGTCTGTTGGCTTGAGAATCCAGGGCAAAACCCACGTGCCTGCTGACAGGTAGCACGGAAACAGTAGAAGTGGAAGTGGGCAACAAACTAGGACAGAATAAAATCTCTCCTTGAGACTTGACTCCTATTTGACTTGCTGCAATGACTGCTTGCTTTGGTACACCTTTTTTCCACACCGTGGAGCTCCAATTCAACATAATAATCAATGTTCAACAGGGAGGGGACAGGATCAGCTCAGTTGTGCCCTGTGATAGGACAATGGGCAATGGGTATAAACTACAGCACAGCAAGTTCCACCTCAACACGAGGAAAAACTTCTTTACTGTAAGGGTCACAGAGCACTGGAACAGGCTCTCCAGAGAGGTTGTGGAGTCTCCTTCTCTGGAGACTGTCAAAACCTGTCGGGATGCATTGCTGTGTGACCTGTGCTAGATTCTATGGTCCTGCTATGGCAGGGGGTTGAACGCGATCTCCAGAGCTCCCTTCCAACCCCTAATATCCTGAGAAAGGACTTTGTATTTAAAGTGAGCTCCTCACTTGTATCACTAAGACAATCACTCCTCTGTCAGCTTCTGAGTACAGATTTCAGGTATGTTAACAACATGAAGACTTCAGATGACTGACTTTAAAAGGCATGGGGATTTTGGGTTGTAATTTGCGTTTGTTGGGTGTTTGGTGTTTTGGGTGTTTGTTTGTTTTTCAGTAAGACCAAACAGTCTTCTACTAACCAAAGTCACAGAATGTCAGGGGCTGGAAGTGACCTCAAAAGATCATCCAGTCCAACTCCCCTGCCAGAGCAGGATCAACTAGAGCAGATCACACAGGAATGCATCCAGGTAGGTCTTGAATATCTCCAGTGGGGGAGACTCCACAACCCAACTACTTTATTTCAACAGGGTGAAGTCTGTTCAATCGAAGCTATTAACTTCTTGATGATATCCTGTGGAAACTTCCAGTTGAAAAAATAAATGCTGAGTCCCTGTTATAAACTTTCAGCTATGCCAATAACAGCAATACTTTGCCCTTTGCCATCAGGCTGAGGAGTGAGTTTTCTGGTAACTTTGCAATGTAGTAGTCAAATGTTCATTTGCTGAGGGGCCTCTGAGCATGAACAATGAGCATGTGGATCATGTCTTTGAAAGGTACTTTAAATAAACTGTAAAGGAGAGATTTATTACTCTAATAATCAAAGAGAAAGAGTAAAGCAAGTGTTTATTAAAGCAAGAGGTTGTATCGTAGGCCATCGTTCCTGCTGTCAAAATAGTACCACAGAAGTGGTAGAAGATTCATCTAATAACTTCAAACAGT
Source organism: Ramphastos sulfuratus (assembly GCA_013399055.1). NCBI lineage: Eukaryota > Metazoa > Chordata > Aves > Piciformes > Ramphastidae > Ramphastos > Ramphastos sulfuratus. The sequence continues at coordinate 16,335 of WBNM01042852.1, read as the reverse complement.
TTCATATTTGAATCTGAATCTTATAGAGATGAGTTTTGAAGAAGTGATGCCTTCATTTAAAACCAGTCAACCAAAAAACAAATAGCCTGACCTGTTGCAAAACAAGTCTATACTTAAAAGGTCAGATTGAGTTCTGGAAGTGCAGGGGAAATGAGACCAAACAGTCTGGCATATTCCTCATACATACCTAGTACCCATCAGCACTGCAGGCACTATGAAAGCATGCAGCTGTGGCTGATAAGAAGTTGTTGCCCTGACATTGGATGTCCACCTGGAGAGAAGGAGACAATCTCCTTTAGTGAAATCTCAGGGTTAGCTAAACAATGAACCTTAACCAACTGTAAAAATGTGCATTTATGGCTTTCACAGGATGTCAGGGGATCTTAAATTGAATATCTCACAGCCTAGGCTTGTACAGCCTAGGCTTCTTCAGCCTTCTGCTGATCCTCTGCCAGGTGTTTGACACTATTCTCCCTTAGCTAAGGAAACTGTGGACTTAGGGAAGTGATTGTTGCCTTCCACTTGGCACTGGTGAGGCTGCATCTCAAATACTGGGTTCAGCTTTGGGCCACTCACTATAAAAAGGACAGTGAGGTGCTGGAGGATGTCCAGAGAAAGGGCAACAAAGCTGGTGAAGAGTCCAGAGCACAAGGTCTCTGAGGAGCAGCTGAGGGAACTGGGGTTATTTAGCCTGGAAAAGAGAGTGAGCAGTTGTCCTCTGAGCCTTCTATGACTACTTGAAAGGAGGTTGTAGTGAGGAGGGTGTCAATCTCTTCTCCCAAATAACAAGTGATAGGAGGAGAGAAAATAGCCTCAAGGGCAGGTTTAGGCTGGACATTAAGAACAATTTCTTCACCAAAAGGGTTGCCCAGGGAAGTGGTTTAGTGGTGACCTGGCAGTGCTGGGTTAATGGTTGTGCTTGACCTGAAAACTCTCATCCAACCAAAATGATTCTATTTAGTCTATGATACTATAATAAAAGTTCAACCTGCTAATTCCACCTTATACCTAGATTAGGGGCCTAGGACTGGACATCTAGTAGCAGAAAAGAGCAGAAGCAGATGGTGCTGCATCTATGTGAAGGTATTAGTAATTATACAACTATCTGCCCAATTATTTCCTTTGAGCACTAGATGGGTTGTGACCAGGTTGTATCAATTGATTTTTTTTTTTTTTTCAACTTCTCTTCTGTAATTGTCAGTAAATTGCCCTTTCCAGGCTCAGTTTCACAAACATAATGCTGCAAGAGGGTCGAATCATTTAATTTCTGTGGTTATATGAAAATAAAGGCTGAGAGCTCAAGAACATGAGAGCATGCCCCACCTAAGGGGATGAGGTGGAGTGTTATTGCATCCATTGCTACTCCAGAGTGAAGAAGAGCCCTGCAGATGTTGAACTTGTTATTGGTTTGGGGTCCTCCTTTCTATGACACTGAATATTCTGTGAAATCTTCCAGCAGCTGCATAGTGTTTGCTTTTGTATAAACAGCACAGGAAGTGATAGTGTGTCCTAAAACACCTACCTGGGTGTTAGGTGGGAACAGCTTTAGGGCCAGCATGCTTCTCAGTGCTTCCAATTCACTAACAGGTGCCAATCTTTTCACAGGATCACAGGATGTTAGGGGTTGGAAGGCACCTCCAGAGATCGAGTCCCACTGCCCTGCCAGAGCATGTCACACAGGAATGCATCCAGATGGGTCTCGAAAGTCTCCAGAGAAGGAAACTCCACAACCCCTCTGGACAGCCTGTTCCAGTGCTCTGTGACCCTTACAGCAAAGAAGTTCTTCCTCATGTTGAGGTGGAACTTGCTGTGCTGTAGTTTCCATCCATTG
>WBNM01042852.1:0-14410 GCA_013399055.1 Ramphastos sulfuratus | reverse complement strand
CTGAACTATCACACCAGAGCAGAGGGGGAGGAGAACCTCCTTCAATCTGCTGGCCACACTCCTCTTAATGCACCTCAGGATCCCATTGGCCTTCTTGGCCACAAGGGCACATTGCTGGCCCATGGATAGCTTCCTGTCCACCAGGACTCCCAGGTCCTCCACAGGGCTGCTCTCCAGCAGATCACCTCCCAGTCTGTACTGGTGCAGTTCATAGTTTGTTCCTAGGTGCAGGACTCTGCACTTATCCTTGCTGAACCTCATTAGGTCCCTCTTTGCCCAGCAGTGAGTCTGTCCAAGTCTGCCTTCTCCCTCACAGGTTTAAGTGCACTTGGCAGCAGCAACCTTCTGAAAGGTGGTTATCTACCTGCACTGGTCCCTGCTCATTTGTGGTTCACTTGGGCTCCTGTAACTCACTATTTACAGTGAATATGAGACTAAGTGAAAACATGCCACACTTTTTTTTCTGTAGTCAGTTGGAGGTATTTTGATGCAAAGCAAAAATCCTCTAGATATGCCTTCTCATATGTACATACAGTTATTAGGACAACACAAGCTAGAGTGAAGGAGTACTTGCTGGTGTGGGCCCACCCTGCAGCATACACAAGGCTAATCAATTGCTCTTAACAGGTTTTAACAGTGTCTAAATTTGAGTTATCTGTCAGGTCATATTCCTGCTCTATGTTTACTGGTATTTATCCTAGAAGCAGAGAACAGTTTGGGTTGAGAGGGACCTTTGAAGGTCACCTAATCCAACCAACCCTCCTGCAGTGAGCAGGGACATCTTCAACTAGGTCAGGTTGCTCAGAGCTGCATCCAACCTGATCTGGAATGCTGCCAGGAATGGGGTACTATCACCTCACTGGGCAGCCTGGTCTAGTGGTTCACCACCCTCAGCATAAAAGATTTCTTCATTATATCTGGCCTACATCTCCTCTCTTTTGGTTTAAAAGCATCATCCCTTGTCCTGTGACAACAGGCCTTTCTGAAAAGATTGTCCCTGTTGTTCTTCTAGGCTTCTTTAAGCACTGAAAAGCTCTGTGGAGCCTTCTCCAGGCTGAATAACCCCAACTCTCTCAGCCCATGCTCATAACAGAGGTGTTTCAGTCCTCTGATAATTTTTCAGCCCTCTGATAATTTTTCAGCCTTCATGTGGACCTGTTGCAACAGTTTTCATGTCCTCCTTGTGCTGAGGACTCTCGAGCTGTACACAGCACTGCAGGTCAGGTCTCACCAGAAGGGAGCAGAGAGGGAGAATCCCCTCCCTCGACCTGCTGGCCCACTGCTTTTGATGCAACCCAGGATCTGACTGTCTCCTGGGCTGCAAGTGCACATTGCTAGCTCATGTCCAGCTTTTCATCCACCAAGTAACTTCCAAGTCTTTCTCAAGGCTGCTCTCAATCCCCTCATCACCTACCCTGTATTGATACTGGGAACTAGAGATGATACCAAGTTGGGAGCAAATGTCAACCTGTTGGAGGGTAGGAGGGCTCTGCAGAGGGACCTGGATAGATGGGCATTGTCCAATGCCATGAGATTTAACAAGGCTAAGTGCTGGATTCTACACTTTGGTCACAACAACCTCATGCAGTGCTACTGTCTGGGGACAGAGATGCTGGAGAGCAGCCAGGCAGAAAGACCTGGGGGCGCAGGTCAACAGCTGAACATGAGCCAGCAGTGTGCCCAGGTGGCCAAGAAGACCAATGGCATCCTGACTTGTATCAGGAATAGTGTGGCCAGCAAGACCAGGGAAGTCCTTCTGCCCCTGTACTCAGCACTGGTCACACTTTGAGTACTGTGTCCAGTTCTGGGCCCCTCAGTTTAAGAAAGATGTTGAGATGCTTGAACGTGTCCAGAGAAGGGCACCAAGGCTGTTGAGGGGGCTGGAGCACAGCCCTGTGAGGAGCAGCTGAGGGAGCTGGGGGTGTGCAGCCTGGAGAAGAGGAGGCTCAGTGCAGACCTCATTGCTCTCTACACCTACCTGAAAGGAGGTTGTAGCCAGGTGGGGTTGGTCTCTTCTCCCAGGCACTCAGTGACAGAACAAGAGGACACAGTCTCAAACTGCACCAGGGCAGGTTTAGGCTGGATGTTAGGAAGAAGTTCTCTGCAGAAAGAGTGATTGGCATTGGAATGGGTTGCCCAGGGAGGTGATGGAGTCACTGTCCCTGGTAGTGTTTTAAAAGAGACTGGATGAGGCACTTAGTGCCATGGTTTAGTTGATTAGATAGTGTTGGGCAATAGGTTGGGCTTGATGATCATGAAGGTTTTTTCCAACCTGATTGATTCTGTGATTCCAGAAGGGACTTTTGCTGTCAACAGTAATTATGCTGTGTCAATATCTGGAGAGGAAAATAAAGCTCAGTGTGTCCATTAGGAGATGTTTTCTTATGGGCAAATGAACAACTGGTGAGAGGAAATGTCCTGTGGAAAAAGTTGGTGAGTGACATAGGATGGTGAAAGGAAGCAAAAGAAGCAGTTGGTGATTTAGAGAGAGTGAGAAAGATGTAACTGGTCAATTCTGGCAGGGAGGAACAAGGTACTTCAAGCTAATTAGCTGGAAAAAAATTGCCCAGTTTTAATTTCCTGAAGGATGAGGACAAATAGAAATGTCTTCTGCTTTCTTTGGAAAATATTAAAGCACATCATGCTAGGAAAAGGATCTGCAATAACACAAATGGGAAGTCTAATAATCAGCTAATTAAACCTAGACAATAGATCCAGCCCTCAAAAATAAGATTACTGCCTGTCTCCTGGTTGGCACTGAATGGAATCTAAACCTCCTGCAAAACATGTTTTGAATGAAGGCTAACTCACTAGCAGATAGCAGCTGCTTATTTTCTTAGAAGAAAACGGTAATAAAACAAATCACCAGGGTGTTGCATCTGGTAAGCTGGAAAGGGAGCTGCTGAATTTCAACAGGGAAATGCCAGTGAGCCTTAGGGAAGCCAGTCTGTGGCTGGTACAAATAATCAGAGCTTCATTTTTCAGCTGCATTTTTGTAGGTGGTTTTACAGAAGCTGTAGGTTGCCCCCAGGGCAATCTTGATGCCGAATCAAGTTGGTTCATAAACTGTCTGAACAGAGAAAACCTTTAGCTGTGTGGTGAGGCTGTGTGGGAGGGAAGCATCACCTCTGCTCATGACTGAATGGTTCACTCTCCCTTTTTATTCTCAAACCCTACAGCATCCTTGTGGCAACCTCATTATTATGTGCCTGGAACTTAATCATAAAGTGTAAGTGTGTATTTTTAACTTTCCTGAACGTGATCAGCTTTCTGTGCTTGCAGGACTGTCACCTCTGTCAAAGCATAAAGGGTTTCTGTGCCCTATTAGGGCTGTCAGAGACCCCTCTATTGGGCCATTTCATTCTGCTTAAGTTCATCGATTTATGTTAAGCTTTCCTAGGGTGAGTTCCTGTGCCAGACTTTGTTTTTCACCTCTGAACAGTAACAAAACTGGCACACTACCAGGAAGGGCAGTGGCCAGAGTGGGTAGGAAGGAAAAGGCCATATAGGAAATAGTTGTGTAGGAGGCTTTTGAGTATGAGGAAGCAGAAATCAAGAGTCAGGTTTGTAACAGATTTGTGATGAATATTTAAGTTCAGCTTTAAAGTTGTGTGACCAGCAGGACTTGGGCAGTGATCATCTGCCTGTACTCAGCACTGCTGAGGCTGCACTTTCAAGACTGCGTTCAGTTTTGGGCCCCTCACTACAAGAAGGATATAGAGGTGCTGGGCACAAGAGAACATGTCTTGTAACTTGGGCCAGGGGAGGTTTAGGGTTAGACATTAGGAACAATTTCTTCCCTGAAAGGGTTGTCAAGCCCTGGAACAGGCTGGCCAGGAAGTGCTGGAATCCTTGTCCCTGGAGAGATTTAAAAGCCATGTGGTGCTGAGGGATGTGGTTTAGTGGTGAGTGAGCAGTGCTGGCTTAATGGTTGGACTTGGTAATTTTAAACTTCTTTCAACCAAAGCCTCTTCCAACCAAAACTCTTCTGATTCTGCAAGCAGTATCTGCATGGGAAATTGTTCTCTTTTTTGTTTACAAGCTTTATGTGCTATTGTGCTTTTCTTGGTTTTCCCAAATGTATTCACCTCTGCAGGTGAGTCTGAACAGGAAAAATTAGACATGAGCAATTCTGAATGCTGGCAACAATTCAGGCTGCCAATCCAACCCAGGATTCATACTCCTCTCTGTGTGAGTGTGAGACTGACAGAAAGAATCACCTGGAGATTAGAACTTTGGAAAATCATCTGACTGGCAATGAGCTGTGGAGTTGGCATGGAATGGAGGAAGAGACACCAGTGATTCCTGCACAGCTTAGGTCCTCAGCAGTGGAAATAACAAAATGCCCTGACTTCCCAAACATCTAGTGCTCATAACTATCTGTTGGACCTCTATGGAAGCAAGTCACTGACACTGCAACTTCTCTCTGTTTCTGTGGCATCTCTATAGCAGAGATGAGGAGCTGAGGAGAAGAGGCAAGCTTTGTTAGTATGTGGATTACCAGTGAAGCCAAGAGCTGATTCTCTTAAGTGTGCTTCTGAAAACAGAAACTAAGTTAGTAGGAACCTTTGGGTTTTTCTTCAGGAGAGTTACACAAGCAAACTGCACTCATTAAGCAGTTTCCTACCACTCCCTCAGATCGGGCTGATACTTTTTGTAGTCTGAATTAGATGCTGCTGGAGTGCTTGAGGTGAATTTTCTGTCCTTGCAAGGTGAGAATGACTAGTAACTTGTTAATCTTTAGTTCTTCAAATGTAATGTTCTAAATGGTGCCTTCTGAGGTCTGCAAGAGGTCATCATGTAACTGCTGTTTATGTAGTGCTCCGTTGCTAACTGCAAGGCAGAAAGGTGCCTGAAGTGGAAGGTATTATTCAGGACACCTACATGTACTTGAACCTTGGTGGTTTTTTGGTCAGATGATACCACACCCTTGCAAAGCCTCTTTTTTAGAGGCCCTCTTTAGAGATGTTTTCAGCTGTGGATATATGTTTTTTACTCACCTGTGCATAAATTCTGGATGCCTTTGAGAAATAAGGAGACAGTGCTCACCCTAGCCTGACTGAACAGCTCTACTAGTTCTTGGAGGTCCCCATAAAAGACATAGCCTCCATATAGACAGCTTAGCAGTTGTCTTGGCAGCCTTTCCAGCACATCCTTTTCTTGGTATGTAGCCTTTCCTACCTGGAATGGAATAGTTTGGGTGCATTTTCCTAAACTATTCTTTCTGCTCCTATGCTCTGCTTGCTTGTTACAATTCAGCTAATTCATCCCTGGCTTTAGGCCTTGGCACAGAGACCTTCATTGCCCTGCTTAAAATGGTGTGTCATGAGGTGCACTGTGATGCTCTGCTACAGAGAAGTGATCTTTGATATCAAAGAATTCTTACACAGCAACACCCCAAGGATCTGTGTTGTTTGTACTGCTGTTGACAGGAACATCTGGAATGAAGAAGCACAGAAACTCTTGGGTGCCTCAGATCTGACAGGGAAGCAGCAAACCCCAAGGTTGAAACCAGGGTGATGTAGTAAGATTGATCTGGTTCCAAAAGTGCAGTCCAGTTGCTTTGTGAACTCTGAGGCCTTGTTGACTTTTCCTTCCCTGGTTCTCAGGACACTGTGAGTTATGTTTCTCCTGTGAAATCTTGTGCTGTATCACATACTTTGGTACAGAATTTTCTGTAGCAAGGATGTTTTGTTTGGTCTCCCCTTCCCTCCCACCCTCTCCCACAGCCTATGGCACTTGGCCAGCCATGCAACATCCATAATTAATATTGAATAACAAATAATCACTGCAATTATTTCATAATCTGTTTGTTTGCACAGTCTAGTCACTGAGCACTGACAAATAGGAGGAGTTAAGTATATTGGACTCTTTATGCTTAATTTATGAGCAGCAATGAAGCAACTACTTATCAATGCTTTCACAGAGTCACAGGAGTTGGAAGTGACCTCGAAACATCATCCAGTCCAACCCCCCCTGCCAGAGCAGGATCACCTATACCAGATCACACAGGAATGCATCCAGGTGGGTTTTGAATATCTCCAGAGAGGCTGACTAATTGAAACCTTTCTTAACCTTTAATTGAAAAGGCTAAGAAAGAGAGTTTAAAGAGATGGGTTTAATCTTCCTAGCTAGTGGCTAATACCATATTCAGGTAGTTATTTGTGATATACTATGGAAATATCCATTTACCACCTTCTTATTGTGGCATCTAGAGCCACAAGAATGATTTGGGGACTTGAGCATCTCCCCTATGAAGACAGACCGAGAAACCTGGGGCTATTTAGTCTGGAGAAGAGAAGACTGAGATCTGATCAGTGTATACAAGTATCTAAGGAGTGGGTGTCAAGTGGATGGGCCCAATCTCTTTTTGCTGGTCAGCAGTTATAAGACAAGGAGCAATGGATGCAAATTGGAACATAGAAGGTTTCAGCTCAACATGAGGAGAAACTTCTTTACAGTGAGGGTGACAGAGCACTGGAACAGGCTGCCCAGAGAGGCTGTGGAGTCTCCTCTGGAGACTTTCAAAACCAACCTGGATGCATTCCTGTGTGAATTACCCTAGGGCATCCTGCCTTGGCAGGGGGGGGGTGGACTCGATGATCTCTGGAGGTCCCTTCCAACTGCTAAGGGATTGTGATTCTGTGATCTACTTAATTTTCAGTATCAATACATGCACATGCATATTTAAATTTTTAAACCTATTAAAGATTCTTTCTGCTGCCATTTAAGGCTTTTGGGGCAGACTTAACCCTCAACCGTTCTGTTTTCTTTTCAGAAAACAGCCAGAAGTGTCAGAACTTGCCAAATCTTTCCTTTTCCTTGAAAGCACAGATGTCTGAGAGCACGCTGCTTTCACAGGGGCTTCTGCAACCTTTGTTTTTGACTCTGGAATGTGACACATTGTTATCGCCGTTGCCTAAGAAGGCTTTGGTTGCAGGTTTATCACACGCTCCAGGCTCAAGAACTATTTCCTGGGGACCGTGCCGCATTCTTGATTTGCATGGCGTCTCGTGGCCAGCCCAGCACCATTCAATTCCTGTCCTCTTGGCATCCTGTCTTAGAAAATGACCTTCAATTCCCCCTCAGTATCTCCGAGCCGCTATTGAAAAGTGCCTGCTGTGCAGGAAGACCCGCAGGGGCGTCTGGCGAGAGAAAACACTATTTAAGCCTAGGAAGTTTCACTGATGCATGTACACACACACACACACAAAATGAAACCACGGAGACAGTCATCTCAGGAAAAAGCAGAGATGTTTGTGTTCCTGTCTTTGAAATTAGAAAGAATACAGAAAAATTCCAAGTATGTACAGTATGAAGCAGGTGCAGAGGAGCCCAACGTCACATGAAGGGCAACACATTGAACTCCGGCTCCCAAAACACAGCAAGAACTTGCATTTTGCAAATTCATCATTTATTTCCAACCTACAGTTGGGCAAATGCCAGGGGATTGGAGTTTGTGTGTGTGTGTGTGTGTGTGCCTTTTTTATTTATTTAATTTGTTTTTAAGAATTCCGTTTTGAGAGGCAGAAAAGAAATAATCCCTTTTTAGGAATTCCTTTTCTTGGAGTTCTTGAATGGTAATACTGAAGACATTAAGATGTTTCTAGGCTTGGCAGGGTCCCTGTAGAAACATTTGTAATGCACTACAGAATTATCTTAATTAAGGACACAAAGCTGTTAGATTTTTAGGAACAGGTGCTCACTGTCTCCTCTACACAGAGGAATGGCACTCTAAAATCACAGAGTGACAGAGGCTGGAAGGGACCTTGAAAGATCATCCACTCCAACACCCCTGCCAGAGCAAGTTGCATTTCACTGATGGGAGAAACTTTTATCTGCATAACCGTCTCGGAAAAACTGTCAGGTGGTTTGTGGTTTGTTTTCTTTTTTTAATCCATGAGAATTTTAATAATGGCAGAGAAAAATCTTTCATATTACATTTAGTAAACTGTCATTTCAAACTTCATGTGTTCCTGGCTGAGAAAATTAGTTATTAAGTTCAATTCTGTAGCAGTTCCTTGCAAAACTACAAGAGTTGGGGCTCTGCAGCCTGGAGAAGAGAAGGCTTCCAGGAGACCTTAGAGTAGCCTTCCAGTATCTGAAGGAGGCCTACAGGAAGGCTGGGGAGGGATTATTTACAAGGTTTTGTAATGACAGGACAAGGGGCAATGGGTTTAAACTGGCAGAGGGGAGATTTAGACTGGATGTTAGGAGGAAGTTCTTTGCAGTGAGGGTGGTGAGACACTGGCACAGGTTGCCCAGGGAGGTTGTGGCTGCTCCCTCCCTGGAGGGGTTCAAGGCCAGGTTGGACGAGGCCTTGAGTGACCTGTGCTAGGGGGAGGTGTCCCTGCCTATGGCAGGGGGGTGGAACTAGATGATCCTTGAGGTCCCTTCCAACCTTTCCATTCTATGATTCTATGATTCTAAACTTAGTTCCCAATTTAGCAAGGTGGTAAATGTGTATTCAGCTGTATGTGTGGTGTTGTCAATGAGTTAAAGGAGGGATATATACTTAAATTTCTTGCTGGTATGCAGTTACATTGTGCAGCCTCTCAGACTGAAGTTTTTAAGAAACATTCAGGCTATGTTTTAGACAAGCATTGCATGTATGGAAACCCAGTCTGTGGGGACCAGATGCATACACTTCAGTATCTGAAAGAGACCTACAGTGAAGGCTGGGGAAGGACTGTTCAGAAGGGCTTGTAGGGATAGGGTGAGGGGCCTATTCTAGCTGAAGATGTCCCTCCTCTAGTCAGAGATGTCCCTGCTCACTGTGAGGGGGTTGGACCAGATGGCCTTCAAGGAATCCTTCCAACCCAAACATTCCAGGTCAGGTTGTCTGGGGCCTATTCTAGTTGAAGATGTCCCTGTTCACTGTGAGGGGGTTGAACCTTATGGCCTTCAAAGAATGCTTCTAACTCAAACCATTCTGCAGCTCTATGCCATGTCTGCATCCTTTTGCATCTTCCCCCAGGTATGGTTGAGCTTGTTCGAGGAGTGTGGCACTGCAGCTAACAATGTGTATTGCTCAAAGGAAAATAATGAAAAATCATTTTTTTGTTTGTTTGTTTAAGGTGTTTTTTACAATGTCTGAAAGCCCAGTTAAGGAACAGTGCCCCAGGAAACCTTGGCTCACTACCCAAGCATTTTTCATTTGTGTTTTGGTTTCAAAAATAGCTCTGGTTGTTAAGGCTAATCTCAAGACAATAACAAAGAGATGATGATGACAAAAAAATCCCCACCTCCCTCAGAGTTTGGGTAGAAGTTTATACCTTGATCTTTCTTTCACGTGTAGCCTTTCCCCATCTAAGTTTTTAAGGCAATTTGAATGTTGTTAGTAACCAAAAGAACCCAAAACCTGATGTGACTGCAGGATTTTTTTCCCCATATCATTTCAACACAATAAATATTCCAAACTATAAATTTTGCTCTCTTCAGATATTCAGCACTGACATAGCTGATACTAAGAGCCTCAGGCCTATGTCCCCAGGTATGTTCTTTTTCAGTCCTCTCTGTCTCAGCAAGTTTTAGGACTGAATGCTGCCTTGATGCTGATGGGCAGGTTTTTGGGGTGGGAAAAGACCTTAAAACTACAAAATCTTTCCCTGGTTTCATACTTGGAGGCCATCCTGTTGCTGCTCCATGTTAAGCTGAAGCCAGGGAAGCCTCTTCACCTTTCTCAAGAGCCCCACTCTTGTCATTATTTCTAGGATACTGAAAGCCAGGGATGTAGTAAGAATCACAGAATTAACCAGATTGGAAAAAGCCTTTGAGATCATTGAGTCCAACCTATCACCTAACACCTTCTAATTAACTAAAGCATGGCACTAAGTGCCTCATCCAGTCTCCTTTTTAACACCTCCAGGGACAGTGACTCCACCACCTCCCCAGGCAGCCCATTCCAATGCCAATCACTCTTTCTGTGAAGAACTTATTCCTAACATCCAGCCTAAACCTGCCCTCGTGCAGCTTGAGGCCGTGTCCTCTTGTTCTGTCACTGGGGGCCTGGGAGAAGAGACCAATCTCTGCCTGGCTACGACCTTCTTTCAAATAGTTGTGGAGAGCAATAAGGAGTCCCCTGAGCCTCCTTTTCTCCAGACTAACCCTCAGCCTCTCCTCACAGGGCTGTGCTCCAGCCCCCTCACCAGCCTTGCTGCCCTTCTCTGGATACGTTCAAGCACCTCAACATCTTTCTCAAACTGAGGGGCCCAGAACTGGACACTACTCAAAGTGTGGCCTAACCAGTGCTGAGTACAGAGGAAAGGCTCTGATCCAACATGGTTATGTGCTCCCATGCAAATTTTTACATTAATCCTTTGCTATTGTGTTTAACCATGTAGGTTTGTACTGATTTACTGCTTATACACTAAGCTCTTCAGGTAGGAATGCTGAATCTAATTGCAGTCCACTATGACCACATTGGTACTTAATAATGTTTGTTCTGACAGGTCCTCAGAACTCACTCTTGAAGCAAAGCCCTGCTGCTTTCTTCTTATTAAAAATAAAACAATAAAACTGTCAGTAATTCCTTTTTCCCCTCTCAGAAAATGTTTAATGGATGTGGTTTGAAGTTTGTTGTTGCTTTTCTAATCTCTTATGACTTTTTTTATGTGTCTGTTGAATAGAAAGCTGTAAACAAACAAACGAACAAAACACCCAACCAAAACTACAGATAATGTTGCTAAAAACCTTCAGTAACAATTTTCTATCTTAAAAATTGTTCCTTATGATTTGAAAACTAAGCAAAAGTGGAAATATTGTTTCCCAAAGCTGGTTTTTTTTTTCTTTTTCCCAGCTAAAACCTTTCCAGCAGACAGCATAGAAATATTTCGAATGCTGGTTGCAATTTGCTTTTTGATTTAAGTGGTGTTAAGAATAGGAGTTTGATCAGTTGTAATTATTACTAGTAATTGATTTTTTTTTTTTTTTTTTTAATTTTGGAGGTCAGGTGTACTTAGAAACATCTAATACCTGCTGCAATTTCTTCCCAAACTAAACATTTGCTTGTCTGGTAGTGATAACAATTTTTTTTTTTTTAGATTTGGTTATAAAATACTGCTGAATTAAACTCTTAATCTGAACTTGAATGAGATTTTCCGTCTGGGAGGTTTGTGGCTAACTGGGATAGAAAGCCTAGTTGAAGTTGATCACCTGGGTTACACTAGGAGGCTGCTGATGGTTATCAGGGAGGTGGTGGAAGCCCTATCCCTGGAGGTCTTTAAGGCCAGGCTGGATGTGGCTCTGAGCAACCTGATCTAGTGTGAGGTGTCCTTGCCCATGGCAGGGGGGTTAGAGATAGATGATCCTTGAGATCCCCTCCAGCCCTGACAATTCTATGATTCCATCATTTGGTTGTTTGTTTTTTTTTTTTAAGAGAGAAAAACAAGAACTTACCCTACTGGCTATGTGTACAGTAACTTTTCATTCCTGACTGGTTAGATGATGTTTCCTTGCTGGAGCTATTACACATTCATCTCCCCAGGGGCCCATGTCCTCATGTAAGTGTTAACACACATTCCTCCCTAGAAGTTTCTAAGCATGTCCTTTTGAGGTCATGGTAATTAGAGATAGAAAAGACCTTTTGGATCACTGTCTCTTTCCCTTGCCAATGCAATTCTGGTATTTTAAGAGGTGTATTTGCAATTAATTTAATAAAGCTTTGGGAAAGTGACTCAAGAGATGAGGTAAATGTGCTTTGCTAGGAAGATTGCTCCACATCCAGTACAAATATAGTCCTTGTTTCCCTGATGTTTTCTTGTGTTTTCCTTCACAATTATTCTTTTCATCTGATGGGCACCTGAGAATCCCCAGCAACAATTCAGTTTGGAGCAGCACCTTCCTAACTCATCAAGTTGTGCTTTTGCTCACCTCCTGAGTAGACATTTGGTTCAGAGCTCAGCACATGATGTGGACTTCCTTAGCTTTTTATTAGTCTGTTGTTGAGCCACTTTCTTTCCTGGGAACTCTTAAGCTCTCCTTTGTCTTAAAGGCAAGTTTGCTGCATGTGAACAAAAGAGCATGGCAAACCGAGTCAGACCTGCAAGCAAAGAGTTTGGGTTGGGGAAGAAATGTTTGGGTTTTTGGTTTTTTTTTTTTCTGAGTGCTTCTGCTACTTCTTGTTCATGGTACTGTCTCAGTTAAACTATAGCTGCTGGTCAACAATGCCTCTCCAGACACATCTTTCAACCAGATTTGTAAGATTGATTATGAGCATACTCGGTCTGGGCTTACATCATTGTAATTCCATGTGGTAAAACCATCACCCAGAAGGCAATAGCAGCTTTTACATGTGTTCCCTGGAGGTAATTGGTGTAAGCCAGATATGGGCATTTCCATTCTCACCACATGCCAATGTGTCTGTTTACCAAGAAAGATTGTTTTTTCTCTTTGCCTTCTTCACTGGGTACCAGATGATGGGAAAGCTCTATCATCTCTAAATAAACATCCTTGCATTTAAAAATAAAAAGAAGGGAAAAAAGAGAAAATTAAGACACAATTGTCTTCAAAAGCATGAGGAGGAGGCTGCTTTCCAGTTGTAAGTGGTGGTTAAGATATAAACAAAATTACTTGGGAGATTTGCTTTTTAAAACCCCCATGTTCACAGCTGCCTCTGCTTTAGCAGAAGGTTGGTCTGGATGATCTCCTTATAAAACTTTGCTGAATTACACTGGTAATCTGAATGTCTTCCAACCTGCTTCTCAACCAGTGATCCTATGAACCTATTTGAGGTGGCAGTGGATAATCCAGATAGATAAACTGTTTNTGATTCTATGATTCTAAGTTCATTCTCTGCTTCTCTCTTGCCATGGCTGTGCTTTCACAAAGAGCCACAGGAATTTGGACATAGAATATTTTTAATATTTCTCAGGCTTTATCTCCATGTTTTCTTTGCTCTTTTCTGATATCAACTACTCTAAGAGACAATAGTTTGGTCACTGGTAAGCTGAACCACCTGCCAAGCTCTGCTTTAAAGTCAAACCGTTGCTTTTACAGAGAAGATGAAAGGTGTGTGTCCCCTCAAAAAAAAAAACAAGTCACACAAAACCACAGGAACTTTCAAACAGCAGCCAGCCAGCAGGGTGCCTCCTAAGCATCCCTGCTTACACAGCCACCTTTGTGACAGCAGCAATTATACTGCACCAGGCGCTGTTGCTGTCGCCTCTAAAAAGATGATTGCTCGTTATATTGCCTCCCTTTGAGACATTATGGAGTTGCTTGGCATTTTGAGCAAGACAGCCTGTTTTCTAAAACATGTATCACTTAAAAGAAAGAAAAGCCACGCAGCCAAACAACTCGATGTCTTTAAGTGGCACAGCATGTTCATGGCATAAATAGCAGCTCTCTTTCTGCTGCAGGCCAGGGGCGCTGTCTGTGTTGTCACTGCAACCTCACCACTGGAAGAGTGCTGTGAGTATATGGGACACACAGGAGATAGTAAAAGTAAAGGCACCAAATATGGAATAAAAAGTAAATCTTTGTCACTAGTTCTAGTGTTAAAATAGTTTTCTATCCATCACATAGAATCATGGACATCTCTTCCAGTCCTTCACCCTGGACATCATCTAGTCCAAACTCCCTGCCTAAAGCAAGGTCACCCAGAGCAGATTGCACAGGATCGCACCCAGGAGGGTTTAGAAAATCTTGGAGACTCCACAACCTCTCTGGGCAGCCTGTTCCCATGCACTAGCACTCTCAAAGGAAAGAAATTTGTCCTTGTGTCCAGAGGAAGCCTCCTGTGTTCCAGTTTGTGCTTGTTGCTGCTTGTCCTGTCACTGAGCATCACTGACGTGTCTGTCCCCATCCTTTTGACCCCTGCTCTTTAGATAGTGATAAGCATTGATAAGATCCCATCTCAGTCTTCTCTAGGCTTGTGGTAGTTTGAGGGGTCCCAGATCTCCCTTAAGAAAACCATAGGTCAAGGCCTATCCCAGGGGGATGGACCTGGTTGTCCCAGGATATTGTAATATTGTTATTCTATTTTGTTTTCCAGTGTTACAGCTTATAAGGCAGTGCCTGGCTGATACCCTTCTCCTCCTTCTCCTCCCTGCCTTCCTTCACTTCTTTTCTCTGGGCACAGCCCACATTCCTTCTTATCTCAGTTTGACTCAGGGAGATGGCTCCTGGCTGGCAGGGAATGGTGAGCTGTGTCATGCAGCCTGCTGAGGCCTTGTAGCCCCAGCTGGGGAGGGCAGTTTCACCCTACCCTCAGGTCTACTGAAGGTGGAAGGGGTGGAGGATTCTAGAAGACCTTTTTGGGCCCAACAGATCTTGGTCCCATGGATGTAGCCTATCCTGTAAATGTACTTATTCTACCTGATTGCCTTTCAGATATATGCAGTAAATTGAATCTCACTTTAAACTTCCAGTCAGTTTGCAGTATCCCCATTCCAATCAGTGTGCAGTATCC
>WBNM01042850.1:0-27359 GCA_013399055.1 Ramphastos sulfuratus | reverse complement strand
TTGGAGTTTCCCAGGCTCTTTTCTCAGGCAGCTGGAGTCTGGCACAGTCTCTGACCTGGTTCCTCTTGACTCCCCATTCAGCAGCAGCCTTGCAGAGGGGCAGGCAGGATGCAATGCCATGTGCAGGCTTGGCACAATGTCAGGCTGGCTGTGCAGGCTGAGTGCCTGCAGGCATTTAGAGCCTGTCCCTGATAGGCTCTTGGAAGGCAGTTTCCAGGCAGTTCAGGATACAATAAGGCAATAAGCAAGCACAGATGCAATGGCAGAGAGCAGATACAAGGGCAGAGCACATGTTGTGCTCCCTGCTCATCTCCTTTTTTCCATACAGCCTGAGACTAATGGACCTTTGGACACAGAATAGCCAATCAGAATGGCAGTTAGCCAAGCTTGGCCATATTATGTGAAGCTATAGGCTTGCTTCACCCAAATTTAGGCAGAACACAGCCTTGCACAAGGCAACCCTGTGTACCTTGTTTACTTCAGGATGCAAAACAAGTCTGGGCAAGCCACAGTCCTCAGACTCAGTGGCTCCAGGCTCTTTGTCCTCCTTCCCACCATTGCTCTTCCCCAAAACAGAGGGAGGGAGAGCAGAAAAACATCTCTGGGCAAGCCAGGACATCTATAAGCCTATTTTTGCCTGCTTAGGCCTACCACAACATTAATACAATCTAAAATGCAGCAGAGAAATAATTGCAGCTTTGTATTATGACTAGGAAACATTGCTTCTGAACCAAAAAGGTGCAGTGGCACCTTGGAGCCTCTGTCAGTGTTACTGGGAATAAGTGATCTGCAATGAGCTGAAACCTGTCACCTGGTACCTGTGGCAGCACACTTTCCCTGTGCAGTTTTGTGGCTTTCATGCAAGTGTGGCAATCCAAACACACAGTACTGTCTGCAGAGTCACCTCAAGCCTGCTTAATGGGGAAACCTCAAGGTGAGAAGGCTTTACATGCCTGTTAAGACCTTGTGTGCCTTATCCTTTGGAAGGAGAAGTACTCACCTGCAATAAATTGACTCTTCTTTACAGTGAGGGTGGTGAGACACGGGCACAGGTTGCCCAGGGAGGTTGTGGCTGCTCCCTCCCTGGAGGTGTTCAAGGCCAGGTTGGAGGAGGCCTTGAGTGACCTGTACTAGTGGGAGGTGTCCCTGCCTATGGCAGGGGGTTGGAACTAGATGATCCTCGAGGTCTCCTTCCAACCTTACCATTCTGTGATTCTATGATTCTATGAAACTGAGGGGAGTTGGTGTTCATTTATGGGTTTTCTTAGGTACTCTTCAATAAGACATTGAATAATAGTTCAGTGTGAAAAGCACTGCAGTATTGAGAGATGCATTTTTTCTACAATCAAAGAGGGTTCAAATTCTTATGTACCAGTGTCCAGAGACTCTGTAAACCCTCAAGGCTTTAAGAGGAATGCTTTGTTCCTCTGCCTCAATCTGCCTCACTGTGCAGAAAATAATTCAAGATTCATGGGGTGTGGCCCCAAAAGACATTGCTCTAAGATGGGGAAGAGCTAGACTTTAGTTCCTCTAGTTTATGTATTTATTTACCAATTCCTAAGATACATTGTGACTGAGGGTAAATAGTCCCATAAATCTGAGGATGTTAGCAAAGTGCATCAAAGAATGAGCAGCAAAGAGATTTGAATGGAACATGGCACTGCCAAGGGAGATCGATCAGCACACGAGTATAGACTCTGTGCTTACACAGCAGGCAAGAAAAGGTTCCTCAGGCTGTTCATCAAGAAGTCTCCCTGTCTAAAGAGTTAGCTTTATTACCACAGGAACAAAAAGACACAATTTTATGGTGCACTTAGTTTTTCAAGGCGGTCTGTTCCTTCTGTCTGATTTAGCTGCCCTTGTAAGTGGAGAAAAAAAACAGGTTGCTTACCATGGTTGTTTTTTTAGGGCTCTAAGGGGAGATAGGTTCAGGTCCAAAGATGATCAGAGGGCTGGAGCTGCTCTCCTATGAGGACAGGCTACAAGAGTTGGGGCTCTTCAGCCTGGAGAAGGGAAGGCTTCCAGGAGACCTTAGAGTAGCCTTCCAGGATCTGAAGGGGGCTCCTGGAAGGCTGGGGAGGGACTATTGACAAGGTCTTGCAATGCCAGGACAATGGGCAATGGGTTTGAAGTGGCAGAGGAGAGATTGAAAGTGGATGTTAGGAGGAAGTTGTTTGCAGTGAGGGTGGTGAGACACTGGCACAGGTTGCCCAGGGAGGTTGTGGCTGCTCCCTCCCTGGAGGTGTTCAAGGCCAGGTTGGAGGAGGCCTTGAGTGACCTGTTCTAGTGGGAGGATGTCGTGGTAGGCCTAAACAGGCCAAATTAGGCTTGTACATGTTCTGGTTTACCCAGGNGGGTACTGTCAGACAATATCTCTTACGAGTAAATACCAAAGCCTCTTGTAATTATTGATTGCCTTCTGCCATAAGCAGAAAGTTGCTCCTTGTGTCTATCTAGGGTCAAGCGGCAAGCGGCATACTGGCCGCAAGCCTTCTCTGCCAGTTTAATTCGAGTTTAGTTAATGTATATATTTAATGGTTATTTCCAGATCCTGTTATAACCTGTATATAGTTTCCATAACGTTGCAAAGAGCCTGTTATTGTTATTATTATTATTATTAAATGGTGGTTGGGGTGGTGCGAGTTCTGATTATTTAATATTAATAAACTATATATTAATATTTTTAAAAATATCGTCTCGCAGTAGCTAATTACCCCTTCCGTGACAGAGGTGTCCCTGCCTATGGCAGGGGGTTGGAACTGGATGAGCTTTGAGGTCCCTTCCAAACTTACCATTCTATGATTCTATGATATACTTAGCCTCCTTTGAACCTTTGAGATTCCATAGTGTACCTTTGTTTTATTTTGCTGAGGAGAACTGTCATTTTACTGGAACGTTTTAGAAGATTCTTTGAATTTAATTTTATCTTTTTCGCACTCTGTGTGTGTTAATCAAGAATCAGATTTTAAATAAAGATGCTTCATTATCTGAAAATTATTCAAGCAATTATCTGTGGCATTTCTTCTGCTTCAGCAAATGCCTCAGAAACCAGGTAGCTTCTCTAGGGGACAGCTGTGGTTTCCAGAGTGAAGTGGAACATGAAAGTTCATGCGAACAGATTTCCTTAATACCAAGATCACCTTAGTTTAGAGTTGCTTGGCTGGTCTGACTCTGACACTAATAGCCTCAAACTTACCACTTCCAGATTTATTTTATTTTATTTTAATTTTTGTTTCAAAGCTCTCTTGGCAGTACAAGGGTACATTTAGTGGAAACAGGTTTTATCCATTAAACCTGAACTTCTTGTGCTATGTTTAAAGCTAGTGCAGAATATGTGATCTCAGAAGTTTGTATTATTGAAACAAGCTGTTAATGAAATGTCCTCCTTAAAGCATCACAGCAAAGAATTGTTTCAAAGCAATTTTTTGCCTCTTGTCATTCACAACCTTCCATTGTGCATTGAAACTTAATGGAGTTTAACATGCAGTCATAAACTCAAAAGCAAATAGATTTTGGAAGTAAGATTTGCTGTATTCCTAACATTGTGTGTATTGCATTTTAACTGACTTCTTACTCCTCCCAGTTCTCGTCAGGAGATGTGTACAACACTCTCAGAATTGGTCTGACTGGTTTTAAGAGGAATGCCTTATCATGGCTGATAGCAGTGGGTAGAGCTGTACTGAAGCAGGGTTCCTGAAGGTAATAAATGAGTGAACGCAGGAAAAAACAGGCCAATTCAAAACACCTCCTTACAAATGGTCTGTGTTCATTCATATCATAGAGTCATAGAATGGTAAGGTTGGAAGAGACCTCAAGGATCATCCAGTTCCAACCCCCTGCCATAGGCAGGGACACCTCCCACTAGCACAGGTCACTCAAGGCCTTGTCCAACCTGGCCTTGAACCCCTCCAGCGAGGGAGCAGCCACAACCTCCCTGGGCAACCTGTGCCAGTGTCTCACCTCCCTCACTGTAAAGAAATTCCTCCTAACATCCAGTCTAAATCTTCCCTCTGCCACTTCAAACCCATTGCCCCTTGTCCTGGCATTGCAAGTCCTTGTCAATAGTCCCTCCCCAGCCTTCCTGGAACCCCCTTCAGATACTGGAAGGCTACTCTAAGGTCTCCTGGAAGCCTTCTCTTCTCCAGGCTGCAGAGCCCCAACTCTCTCAGTCTGTCCTCATAGGAGAGCTGCTGCAGCCCTCTGATCACCTTTGTGGCCCTCGTCTAAGTCCCCACGATCAAGTTGAGGCTAATTGGTTCTATTTCCCTTGATCCTTTTTCTTGCCCTTCTTGAAGATAAGAATGCTATGGTTCCTTCCTGTCCTCAGAAACCTTGCTTAATCACCAAGAGCTTTCAAACATAAGAGTGGCCTTGCAGTGACACCAGACAGCTCCCTTGGTACTTGGGAGTGAATCCCATGAGGACTTCAATCCCCTGTATTTACTTGGTAGATCTAACATCACCCTTGGCACTCACCACATTGACAAGTGCAATAAAACAAATTAATTGAAATAAGGAGAGAGTTAGGAAACAATCTGTTAGGTTTGGAAACAGATAGAAAATCCTGGAATAAGAAAACACCTCTTGCTAGTGTAGCCACAAGTGTTTTCCTCTGGTTTATCCAGGTAACAGACTGTGAAGTCATGCTGACAAGTAGTGTGGTTCAGCCAGCAGACCAACTCTGGAGTCCTGTGTACAGTTATGGAGCCCCCAGCACAGGAAGGACATGGAACTGTTGGAGCGGGTCCAGAGGAGGCCACCAAGATGCTGAGAGGGCTGCAGCAGCTCTGCTGTGAGGACAGGCTGAGAGAGTTGGGGCTCTGCAGCCTGGAGAAGAGAAGGCTTCCAGGAGACCTTGGAGTGGCCTTCCAGGATCTGAAGGGGGCTCCAGGAAGGCTGGGGAGGGACTATTGACAAGGGCTTGCAATGCCAGGACAAGGGGCAATGGGTTTGAAGTGTCAGAGGGGAGATTGAAAGTGGATGTTAGGAGGAAGTTGTTTGCAGTGAGGGTGGTGAGACACTGGCACAGGTTGCCCAGGGAGGTTGTGGCTGCTCCCTCCCTGGAGGTGTTGAAGGCCAGGTTGGAGGAGGCCTTGAGTGACCTGTGCTAGTGGGAGGTGTCCCTGCCTATGGCAGGAGGTTGGAAATGGATGATCCTTGAGGTCCCTTCCAACCTTACCATTCTATGACTCTATGAATTGCTCCTTGTGTTTCATTGACCCAATAGAAAAGAAAGGCAATATTAAAAAAAACCCAAAAAAACCCCAGTCTCTGGGTGTCTCTCTGGAGCCAGTGTGTCTTCTCCTCTCTGCCGAGTAACCTCACTAACCACTTTCCTTCTAACCCCCCTTGCCTATCCTCCAAACTCACCTTGCACATAAGGCAGACCCTGGGTTAAGGCAGAGGGGTGGGACGAAGGTGGAAGGGTGGTTGGGAGCCCCTCCTGGGGACTCTGATTTCTGGGAGGGGAATTGTGTTTCTATATTACCTTTAACTTGTATATTTCTATAAATATTCCTGTCTATTGTGTATCTCTCTGCTTGTATATTGTGCTAAGATGTAAATAGAGCTTCAGTCCCTAACTTCCAGCTGGATGAGTCTAGTCTGGGGGATTTTATAAAGTGTGGGAGGGCAGGGAACTCCCAAACCATCACAGGTACCTACAAAATCTCAGTGCCTGTGATGGTGAGACAGATACACTCTGTGGAGCTATTTCCCACTGTCTCCTGGCCAGGAATAAAAGATGCCTGCTCCCTGAGAATTTCAAATGACAGTCTCAGAGAGCTGCTTTAATAACCATCTTTCACAGTATCATCCAGCTGTATTCCAGGACAGAAGAGGGTGCAGTAAACATTTCAGGACTTTTCTGGATGAAGCCTGGTGAGCAAGGGCTGACTTTTACAGGCATCAGAGGTGTAGCTTAACAGTTTCTCCCCTTACTTTTGCAAACTTTGTGTCTCCTCTGATCTCTCGATACCCGTATCATGGGCACCTCCACCTCTGCCAAATCACTTTGAATTATTCATGCTTATTGACAAGCACAGAAGTGAGTGCTCTCTGAGCAAAATCTCCACCAAAGTGCACTGCAGAACTGTGATAAAAATGATCAAAGATTAAATGAGATTCCCAGTGCTATCCGTAACATCGCGGCTGCCCTGCAGCAGTTCCCGCCTCGACTCGGGCCCAGCACCTGGCAGTGGTCGGCCGCTAGCCGAAGTCGCTGGCCCCTGGCTCCCGGCCCCAGCCTCCATCCTTGTCCCTTGTCCCCGGACTCGGCCTCCGGCCCTCGGATTTAGCTCCCGACACCGGCCAGTGCGGGAGGAGCGCCATGACCGCAGTTGGCCACCAGGGGGCGCTGCCGGATCGGCATTGGCGTCTGGCGGTGGCCAACAGAAACTAGCGAAGAGGGAGAGATGGTGCGAGGTGGGGCACAGCTGGTGCGAGGTGGGGCACAGCTGGTGAGAAGCGGAAGTTAGCTGGTGCGAGGTGGGGCACAGCTGGTGAGAAGTGGAAGTTAGCTGGTGCGAGATGGGGCACAGCTGGTGAGAAGCGGAAGTTAGCTGGTGCGAGGTGGGGCACAGCTGGTGAGAAGTGGAAGTTAGCTGGTGCAAAGTGGGGCACAGCTGGTGAGATGGGGCACAGCTGGTGCGAGGTGGGGCACAGCTGGTGCAAAGTGGAGCACAGCTGGTGTGAGGTGGGGCACAGCTGGTGCAAGGTTGGGGCACAGCTGATGAGAAATGGGGCACAGCTGGTGTGAAGTAGAAGTTAGCTGGTGCGAGGTGGGGCACAGCTGGTGTGAGGTGAGAGAGACCTGGTGAGAGCTGAGGGTCTGAGCCAGGGGATAACAAATGTGAGGTGGAGGATAACTGGAGTGAGGTGGAGGATAACTGGAGTGAGGTGGGGCACACGAAGTTGGGGAAGAACTGGTGCAATCTGGGGCATAACTGATGCAAGCTGGAGGATAACTGGTGCAAAGTGAGAACATAACTGGTGCAAGGTGGAGCATAACTGATGCAAAAATAGAATTATAGGGAAATGTAGATGGGTGGCAAGACCCAGGAATGACTATACACATAACCTGGAGAATGGAAGAACTTTGGGGTTTAGGATCTGCCACTGTGTGAATGTGATTAAGGATAAGTAAGTTAGCCTATCGTGGAGGAATTAGCTTCTGACATCAGTCTACAGTTACTTAACAGTCAACTACAATCTACTTCAGAAACAGCTCTGTAGAACTGCATGGCAGTGGCCTTAATGCTGCTACACCAAAATGGACTTTGTGGCTACCTAAACCTCACCAGTACAAACTGCTGTATTCACATCCCTGATGTTACACAGAACTTGAATATCCAACTAGAGAAGATATGACATGTGGCAAAGGACACCCTTGAACTCTGAGAGTCAGTGAATAACAGCTGGCTTTCAAGAGTGTTTAGTTGGTTTGGACCTGATGTTAGTGGCTGAATCCAAATTTTAATACAGTACGTACTGGTGTTTGTCAGGGTGATAAATACTGTAAGTAGAGCAATATCTTGTGTAAAATTGACTTTAATGGAAGCTGTTAGCATTATGATGATTCAGCTGATGATTATACCTCTTTAACAGGAGAAGATGACAGGGAGGATAAGCCAACTGATGTCCCAGGTACTGATTCCTGAATTTGAAACCAAATTGAAGTGCATGGGTGGGACTGCAGCCATGGGATGGAAGTGGTGGAACACAAGGAGTGGAAATAGGAAAGTTCATAACTGCTGATAAGCATCCAGGTCTAAAACAGACACTGTGACTAAGTGAAGGACCAGCTGTCCAGGTTATGATGGGATCAAAAATGAATGTTTATTTGGGCCAGGTATGGCCCTGGCATTGTTTTTCTCCTGCTTTATACAGCAGTTAACTATTCCCAGCTGCAATCAACTCTTACTGGCAGAAGTTGGTTATTCCTGGCAGAAGTTGGTTATTCCTGGCAGAAGACAATTTTCCCAGCAGAAGACATCAAGTCTGAAAAGCCCTTTAAGAAATGTTTGTGCAACACAAAAAGCCCACTTAGTGATATGGCTACAGTCCTACCCCCACACTTTGCACAACAGAAAACTGAGGTATAAATATTAGCTGGTTTTGAAACACAACTTGTGGACAAGAGTTCAATAACAGAGCCCTAGGGACACATTGATGGGCTTTGTCCTCCTTGCTTTCACCAGCATGGATGCCCTTTTGGTCAGTTGCAGCCTGGTTATGCTACTGAGTGTATTTTGCCCCAGGTAATTAGGAGTGTAATCACAACTGTAGTTTCTTAAAGCCATATAGTGACTTCTGCAGTTAAGTTTCTCTCACCAGCAATCATAGAGAATCTGTGTATGTGTTGCAAGGGTAAATAAACCATGTTATCTGTGCATCTGGCTGCTTACATGCAACTGGACCTGCTGCAAGCCAGCCCGTTCATCCAGCTGCTGTTGGACCTATACTCAAGGCAAAGTCTGTTATTTATGCATCTCTTTGAAGTGAACAGGACTTACAGCAAAATTGGGCTGTTGTGTCTGGTGTCAGACCTACAGCAACCCATCCTGGCTGTCATCCTTACTAAGAGGGAAGTCCACCTGCACACAGCCCCTCTAATCTCTGAGGACTTGGCTAGAAGGCAAGGGGGTTATTCTATTACTAAATTTACCCTTCACTTCCTGCATCACAGACTTGGGGACAACTGGTGAGAGCTGGGGATAGCTGGTGCAGGCTGGGGATAGCTGGTGCAGGCTGGGGATAGCTGGTGCAGGCTGGGGATAGCTGGTGCAGGCTGGGGATAGCTGGTGCAGGCTGGGGATAGCTGGTGCAGGCTGGGGATAGATGGTGCAGGCTGGGGTTAGGTGGTGCAAGCTAGTGGATAGCTGATACACTCTGGGGAATAACTGGCAACTAGCATTGCCCTTTCCTCAGCCAGCTGCTGTGGAGGTAATGAGCTCCCTGTCCACCTCACTTGGGCTGGCTGCTCAGGGAATCCCCAGGCTTCCCAGCTGGGTGAAAACCTCCCATCCAGCACAATGGGCAGTTTAAACACATTGGGTCTCCAAAATGCAGTGAGAGAAGCTGATGTGGCCATCAGCCCTGGGTTGTGCCCTGAGGAGCTGGGAGGAGGTCAGGGAAATGTCATTGTGGCCAAGGCCTGTGGGTCATGCAGTGGGGAGGAGGCCATGCTTGCCCAGTACTGGCTGCCCTGGCAGTGACAGCAGTGCTTTGGGTGGTGAGAAAGTCTCATAAAGAATTTGCAGTGTCTTATTTTGCTGTATTGTGAACAGATTCTCCAGGTTTACAGTGAGAGGGAGGCTGAGGAGTCAGCCTGCACCAACTCAAGAGCTTAATGGCACCATCTGAACATTTCTGGCAGTTTTTCTCCCATTTAACACAATTGGTCCATGTGAACTGAATGCACTGAGAGCTCCATGGGAAGCTGGGTGAACTCACAGAGTGCTCTCTGAAACAGATGCAGGGCCCAAGCTTGCTCCTGTTTACGTAAAGAAAAGGAGAACCAGCCAAAATAATATTGGTGTCTGGCAAAGCAAATTTTAAGTACTGTCTAAAACTGTCCTTGTGTGTTCTCAGCTGTTATTTTTATTTGCTGTAGAAATGGGATATACAAAGCTCAAGGATGCAAAATGTGATGGGAATGTTTTGCAGGCCTCAAAATATACCAGTATTGTTCTCCAATGCAGTCAGCATCCCCATTGCAGTGGGAAGAAGTTTAGCTCATCTAAACACTTCAGATTGAGTATTAGTTTAAGCTCTATGAATCGATGAATTTTTAGGGTAGTGAAAAATCTCTGATCTGCTTAAATTCTTCCAAATTTAGATTCAGAGTTGACTCATCATTATTTCCTGTCAAATGGCTTTGTGAAGTCACCCAAAATAATGAGATGTCGCTTGCCTGGATACATTAATAATTAGAAGGATTTATTGCAGCAGGCATCATGGGAAAGTGTAACTTTCCCATTAGATGTCCTTAATTAGAAAAGAATGTGTCAGATTTCAGATCAATGTAGGGGAACTACAACTATCCATTAAAAAGAGAAGGACAAATAATGCAAGTGACAGCCCTTGCAGAAGCACAAAGATTTAAATACTTTATAAATTAAGGGGATTGAAGATGCTCATTTTAATCACTAAAGCTCTATGACCTGTCTTCATTGTCAGAAGGATGAGGTCTCCAAACGGAATTAAACAACATAAAGAGCAAACGCTGTGTGTAATTCTGACAGTGGAATATTTGTGTAATCAGTGATTATTGCTTTTTCTGTCTTTCAGCAACATCTCCTTAGGGTGGTCCAGATTGCTCTGAAAAGTGTTCAGATATGCTAACAGGAAAATTTTATAGTGACAACAGTATCTCTTGAACCACAAGAACTGTAGCCAGTACGTTTGTTCAGCTGGTGGAAAGATCATAGAATGGTAAGGTTGGAAGGGACCTCAAAGCTCACCTAGTTCCAACCCCCTGTCACAGGCAGGGACACCTCCCACTAGTACAGGTCACTCAAGGCCTCGTCCAACCTGGCCTTGAAGACTTCCAGGGAGGGAGCAGCCACAACCTCCCTGGGCAACCTGTGCCAGTGTCTCACCACCCTCACTGCAAACAACTTCCTCCTAATATCTAGTCTAAATCTTCCCTGTACCACTTCAAACCCATTGCCCCTTGTCCTGTTGTTGCAAGCCCTTGTCAATAGTCCCTCCCCAGCCTTCCTGTAGCCCACTTCAGATCCTGGAAGGCTACTCCAAGGTCTCTTGGAAGCCTTCTCTTCTCCAGGCTGCAGAGCCCCAGCTCTCTCAGCCTGTCCTCATAGCAGAGCTGCTGCAGCCCTCTGATCATCATCTCCTCTGGACCCGCTCCAACAGTTCCATGTCCCTCCTGTGCTGGGGGCTCCAGAATTGCACACTGTACTCCAGATGTAGGAGAGAGAAGTGGTCTAACTGATATTTAAATAAAAATTGGAGGGCTGCTCAGTTACTGTAACGTATGGGAGACAGTACTGTAAATCCAACCAGAATGAGGTGCCTAACTACTTAGGCACATGTAAGGTGTTAATTTAGGTACCTAGCTTTTGTGTGTTCCTTTTGGCTGTGGGTAATTCCGCACAAGACCCAGGTCAAGGGTCTTAGTGAGTGGTACACAGGAGCTAGAAATAAGTCTTAACAGTGCTTACTTCTACTTAGAAGCATGAGTGGAACCAGTTTGCACTCCTATTTCTGCCCAGTGCTTGCTTAACGCAGTCGTAAAATTATGCCATGAACAACATCAAAGGAAGAGTAGTTTAAGGGAAGGGAACATGTGTCTGCAGTTTATCTCAGCTTGCAAAGAGGTGATGTTCCNGCAGGCTGAGCAACTGCAGGCATTTAGAGCCTATGCCTGGTAAACTCAAGGCAGTGGAGTTTCCAGGCAGTTCAGCATGCAGTGAGGCAGCAAGAGCAATGACGGCAGCAGCAGGCATGAATACAATGGCAGAGAGCACCTTGTGCTACCTGCTCATCCCTTTTTATCAATACAGCCTGAGACTAATGGACCTTTGGACATAGATTAGCCAATCAGGATGACACTTTGCCAAGCTTGACTATATTAGCTGAAGCCAGGGCTTTTGTTTTCCTTTCCCTCATCTGTTTCTGCCAGCAGAGAAGGAGGGGAGCAGGGGAACATGTCTGGGCAAGCCACAGTCCTTAGACTCAGTGGCTCCAGGTTTTTTGTCCCAAGGTTGTTTCTCCCCACAGCAGAAGGGGGGAGAGCAGAAAAACATGTCTAGGCAATGTCCTATACATAGGACATGTATAAGCCTATTTTGGCCTATTTAGGCCTACTACAACAGTTCCAAGATGGGGTGAATAAAATTTTGCAGAACAAGAAACCTGCTCCCTCTGGGGCGTTGCATCTCTGAATCCCATGTTAGTTACACCTTAAAGTTACTACAAACTAACATCTTTTCTGCAGTCTCTGTGAAATCAGTGAGTAGCATCGGGTCAGTACCTAACTGACAAGTGGTCACATGACCAAGTTATCAGCTTATTTGATGCTCTTGTGTTTCATTAGGGCTGGTTTTGGTAGGAAAGCTGAATTTGTTTCTTATGGAGAAAGGAAATCCTTTAAGAAGGAGGCTGAGCCACAGAGACATGGTCTTGTTAGATGAGATTTTCAGTTTGAGTGACCATTCTGTGCAGCATTTTGCCTGAAAAATATGTTTCTGGGTTTTATGACTGTTTATCCAGTGGGACTGAAAAATGTCCATGTGTTTCACTCAGAAATTAATTAAAACATAAAATGCAGGTAGAACTTTAGAGGCATGTCATAAATGTCCTTTTGAAGTACTGGGTGGAAGCCCTTTTTATTGTTAATTTAAGGTTCTCTTTTCTAAATTGAACCTTTTATCACATATTAAATCCCGAGAGAGCTGAGGAACACAGGGTATGTTCCAAAGGGATACATAAAAATCACCTTCCTTCCATAACTCGTTAGCATCCAGCATCCGCGCTTTTAATGAGCTGAAAATGAGAAATCTTGTAAACTAATTTGAACAAACTGCGGTGCCTTACTCACAGCAAGATGCCTCAAACATCAATCAGCTCTTGAAAGTTTGTTTGTGAGGCACTTCTCTAACAATCTTTCATCCTAAAAATGACGCTTAAAAACTCTGCCATAGATCTCGACAAGACTCACATGCGAATGCCCAAGAGATAAGCAATGCATTGTTTTACCGTGGAAGGTGGTATAAAAACTCCACTTCTGAAGCTGAACAAAGCTTACCTGCTCATTAAAACATAATGAAACCCGACTATTTTACATACTGTTTTGTAAATAAGACTTCCTAAAAACACATTTTTGTTTTCAAACCTTCTCTGAAGAATCTCTGGGGATAAGCTAAGTTCAGTCTGATAAAGAAAACATTTTATTCATCTTTAAGAGCTGGAGTGCCTGTCTCAGAGGAGTGCTGTGTAGGATGGCTACATGCCACACTGTCAGTGGAGTTGACTCTTCTCTTGTAGCAGTGAGTAGTGGTTGTAGCATTTTTAGTTTTAAACTAAAATTTGTTTGAAGCCACAGGTGAGCTGTAGGCTCACCACTCTCTGAATAAGGATACAAATCCAAACTGGCACTTTGCTCAGTGTCAAGGTCTGGAGGACAGAGGTTAACAATATCTCTGTCCAGAGGAGAGAGATCTGTTCTTTTAGATTTCCGTGTTGTGAAATTAAGGTGCAAGCAAGACCAGAGACCATCACAGAACTATTTATTAAAGGATAAAGTTGAACAAAACAGAGGGAGAGAAGGAAGAGGGGAGAGAGAGGGAAAGGGAACAACAGAGAAAAAGAGCAGGGAAGGAAAAGAATAGGGATTATATTACCATCAGCTGCAGATGGAGGAGTGAGATCTGTTCTTTTAGATTTCCATGTTGTGAAATTAAGGTGCAAACGAGACCAGAGAGCACCACAGAACTATTTATTAAAGGATAAAGTTGAACAAAAGAGAGGGAGAGAGGGAAGGGAAGAGGAGGGAGAGAGGGAAAGGGAACGATGGAGAAAAAGAGCAGGGAAGGAAAAGAATAGGGATTATATTACCATCAGCCACAGATGGAGGAGTGAGACAGATATGTGCCCGGCCCAGGGATGTTCTTCTGTGGAGTTGCTCCTCGAATTCTTCTGGCGGAGGTATCCCGGTGGTGGTGGTCCGGTGGAGGTGCACACGTGGAGGTGCTCTGGTGGAGCTTCACACACTTTTGCAGGCATTGCTTATGTCTTTTTATACAGTTTTTTTAGGCTGTTGTCCAGGTGCTGCTCCCCAGGACATCTTCCTCTGTATTCTCATGTTTGCAGGGGTCAGACACGGCACCGGGGAGCAGGGCCCCCTCCCTGAGCCGCTTACCTGTCCATACCCCAAATACACAGAAGCCTTTTCTCTACGGGGTAGCTGGTGTGAGGTGTCACATCCTGGGCATTCAAGCCAGGCTGGCCACAAAGGCACTCTCTTTGTTGATTAGCATTCTTGAGCTCTGGGGCAGGAATTAACAAAGGCAATCTTTATCTTTGTTGATTTGAACAAGGGAGAGATGATCAGACTGTCACACTCAGAAAACCACTTTGTAGGTTAGGTGTCCACCTGGACTCAGCCAAGCACCTTTGACTTCAGAAAGACTGCCCTGCTGCAGGTGCTTGCAGGCCTGGAGTGCTCTCCAGCACCTTAGAGCAAACCGAACAGGAGCTGTTTCAGCTCTTTAAAACATGGGACAAGTTATACCAGAGACAAGGAAACTGATTGAAGCTGGATGATCACCCTTTATTTTTTTTCAGACAAACAAGAAGAATAGAATAATGTTAGGGTTTTTCCATTTTAAGAACTGTGAATTCACGTTGTGGGACCGACACACCCGCTTGGCTTTTCGTGTGTTAAAATACATGCCCAACTTATTTTCGCTAGTAAAGGCAATGTATTGAAGAGATTACACAATGGAAAAGGTGCCCAAAGCAAACAGACAATCTACCTATGAATGAAGATTGGAAAATCACTCATTCAGATGGATTAAGGTACCAAAATATGCAAATATATGTCTCAGGAGATTATAAAATATGCCTGATGCCCCTTGAACTGAAATCAGGTACGCTGAGCCAATCTTGCCTCTTCTTGGTGGTACAACAACCATGAACAAATATCTATGCCATTACTTATGGCTAGCTGTGTATGTACTGTTAAGGAGGGGTTTGAATCTGGGTTATAAGTGAATTGCAACGAGGCTGATATAAATTTATTAAATATTTTATTAAATATACATAAAGAAAATTTCCCCAAACTTATTTACAATTAACACACACAGATTCTGTTATGCGTTTGGTGAAACTCTCTTTGCAGAATGGATATAAAATCATTGAATGGTAAGGTTGGAAGGGACCTCAAAGATCATCCAGTTCCAACCCCCTGCCATAGGCAGGGACACCTCCCACTAGAACAGGTCATTCAAGGCCTCCTCCAACCTGACCTTGAACACCTCCAGGGAGGAAGCAACCACAACCTCCCTGGGCAACCTGTGCCAGTGTCTCACCACCCTCACTGTAAACAACTTCCTCCTAGGTTAGAAAATAGTTAATAAACCTGGACAGACTGTGTCCAGGGCCCATGGGCCCTGATGGAGTGCACCTACAAGTTGCTGAGAGAGGTGACAGATGCCACTCTCTGTAATCTCAGAATAATCATGGTGGTTAAGTGTCTGAGGACTGCAGGGAAGCAGATGTCACTCCTGTCTTGGAGAGGGCAAAATGGAGGACCCAGGCAACCACAGGTCAGTCAGCCTCATTCAGTCCTGTCAAAGGTGATTGAGCAGTTAATCCTGGAAACAATTTCCAGGTATATGAAGGACGAGGAACCAGCATGGATTCAGCCAAGGAAGTCATGTTTGACCACCTTTATAACATTCCACAATGAAATGACTATTTTTTCAGATGAGGAAGGAGTAGAGGATATCGCCTAACTCATCTTCTCTAAGGCTTTCAGATCTGTCTCCTGTAAATTTCTCATAGAGAAACTGATGAAATATGTATCAGCTGAGAAACTGGACAGAGTTCATGAAGGACCACTAAGAAGATCTCATCAGCATGTAACACTGCCTGAAATGAGGGTGCAAAGAATACAAAGCCAGGTGGTTGTGGAATCTCTATCCTTGAGATATTTCACAGTATCACAGTATAAGCAAGGTTGGAAGAGACCTCAAAGATCATCAAGTCCAACCCATTACCACAGACCTCAAGACTAGACCATGGCACCAAGTGCCACGTCCAAACCTGCCTTGAACACCTCCAGGGACGGTGACTCCACCACCTCCCTGGGCAGCCCATTCCAGTGGGGAATGACTCTCTCAGTGAAGAACTTTCTCCTCACCTCCAGCCTAAACTTCCCCTGGCACAGCTTGAGACTGTGTCCTCTTGTTCTGGTGCTGGTTGCCTGAGAGAAGAAAGCAACCTCCTGCTGGCCACAACCACCCTTCAGGTAGTTGTAGACAGCAAGAAGGTCTCCCCTGAGCCTCCTCTTCACCAGGCTAAACAATCCCAGCTCCCTCAGCCTCTCCTCATAGGGCTTGTGCTCGAGGCCTCTCACCAGCCTCGTTGCCCTTCTCTGGACACGCTCAAGCACCTCAATGTCCTTCTTAAATTGAGGGGCCCAGAACTGGACACAGTACTCAAGGTGTGGCCTAACCAGTGCAGAGTACAGGGGGAGAATGACCTCCCTGCTCCTGCTGGCCACACTATTCCTGATGCAGGCCAGGATGCCATTGGCCTTCTTGGCCACCTGGGCACACTGCTGGCTCATGTTCAGGCGGGTGTCAATCAGTACCCCCAGATCCCTTTCTGTTTGGCTGCTCTCCAGCCACTCCGACCCCAGCCTGTAACTCTGCATGGGGTTGTTGTGGCCAAAGTGCAGCACCCAGCACTTGGATGGTAGTGGGCAGCCAGTTCAGGTGGGCTTGCTTGAGCAAGGAGGTTGGACAAGACGACCTCCAGAGGTTCCTTTTAACTTCACCAACTCTGTGACTCTGTGAATAACCCCATGCTTTTATTTCAGATGTAAAAACAGATTAAACAAATATTTCTAGTCTATATTTGCAACCCAATGCCTGAATCACAAAGTGTAAAATTAAAGAGAGGAAAGGAGCTGCAGACATTCAAGATGCTGCAACAAGTAGTGTTGTACTCTCTGAAAACTAACCAGTAGCTTTACTGTCTCACTTTGAACTTACTTTGAATAAGTAAAATGTCTAAACAGTGTCCAAAGCAATGGGAAACTAAAGAAGCAAATGAGAATGAATTCATTGTGCTCAGTTATGGAAGAACAATGAGCAAGATATGTCAAAGAGGCCAGAGGGAAGAAATGATACCTCCTGGAGGAGTTTTTGGTGTTCATCAGGACTTCTTATTTGTTGTGGGCAGCTGGCAGAGCCACTGCAGATCTCTACCTGCTATGCCAACAGAGCTACTCTTACTACTCTCTGACCCAGGAACTCCACGCCAGGATTCTGAACCCAGGATTAGAAGTGTTCATGCCTCATGTCTAAGTCTTGATAATGCTTACAGAAGAATTTTATTTTGTGTTTTCAGAATGAAGAAAAGGTCTTAAAACTGATGCCAGAGGAGGATTTCTGTAGCAATAGCAACACTTGAACTACATCTGTTCACAGCCCTCTGCAAAGAGAGCCTCAGACTGTAGGCCAGACAAAGTGGTTAGGTACAGATGGAGGTTAGTCTGTATCCTGTGAGAAGTGAGTTTAAACATCTGCCTCGATCCTGTAGAGAGGGCAACGCAGAAATGAACTTCCTGAAACCTTGTGGAAAGAAGAGGGGCACATGAAAAGGGCTTTGCAAGGAGCCTGTCTTCCTCTGCTCTGATTTCTGAAGAGCATTCCCTGCCTCAAGTTGCTATCCAAAAATGGCCTCCGTGTAGAGGTGGGGGAAGTTGATGGAAACGGATAACATGTGCCCAGGCTCTTTTTATCTGCCTGACTATAAACATCCGTGGATATTAGCACAGTTTGTGTATATTTTTCCAATTACTGTGGAAGTGAACATTGCTGCAGTGTAAGCATTTTTGTCCATTTGTCTTTTGAGTAAAACCAAGAAAAATAACCAATACCAGAACACTGAAAGCACTGCAAAGATTGGTAAAGTGTTCATTACAGCTCATACAGATGTCCACTTTGACCTATTGTGATGCCATGAGTAAAATTCTCAGTATTTTTGGCAGGTCTCATTTACTTGATGTCATGATCATTTTAATCCAGCTGTGGTGGTTTTGTTGTTGTTGTTGTTTGTTTTCAATTTATTTAATGATTTTACACTTTTTGTGTGTGTGTGCTTTATGAATGTGATTGGAAGGTTTGCAGATTTTTGTTGTATCTGGTAATTGTGGTCTAGATTGTCTTTATATATGACTACAAGTACGGACAAAGTCACCAAAGCATTTTCTGCTCCCTGTGATCGACAGGGCTGAATTGACTATCACTGTGCTTGATGAGTGAGGCTTCTGCTTTGCATCCTGTATTTTTTCAAAGCATAATGCAGTTTCTATTTCCCTGTTGTTATGATTGTATGAGACAATCCCTAGCTTTAGAAAAGGCAGCAGCAAGTCAGGGCATTAAAATTAAAGGGGAAANGAAAAGGTCTTAAAACTGATGCCAGAGGAGGATTTCTGTAGCAATAGCAACACTTGAACTACATCTGTTCACAGCCCTCTGCAAAGAGAGCCTCAGACTGTAGGCCAGACAAAGTGGTTAGGTACAGATGGAGGTTAGTCTGTATCCTGTGAGAAGTGAGTTTAAACATCTGCCTCGATCCTGTAGAGAGGGCAACGCAGAAATGAACTTCCTGAAACCTTGTGGAAAGAAGAGGGGCACATGAAAAGGGCTTTGCAAGGAGCCTGTCTTCCTCTGCTCTGATTTCTGAAGAGCATTCCCTGCCTCAAGTTGCTATCCAAAAATGGCCTCCGTGTAGAGGTGGGGGAAGTTGATGGAAACGGATAACATGTGCCCAGGCTCTTTTTATCTGCCTGACTATAAACATCCGTGGATATTAGCACAGTTTGTGTATATTTTTCCAATTACTGTGGAAGTGAACATTGCTGCAGTGTAAGCATTTTTGTCCATTTGTCTTTTGAGTAAAACCAAGAAAAATAACCAATACCAGAACACTGAAAGCACTGCAAAGATTGGTAAAGTGTTCATTACAGCTCATACAGATGTCCACTTTGACCTATTGTGATGCCATGAGTAAAATTCTCAGTATTTTTGGCAGGTCTCATTTACTTGATGTCATGATCATTTTAATCCAGCTGTGGTGGTTTTGTTGTTGTTGTTGTTTGTTTTCAATTTATTTAATGATTTTACACTTTTTGTGTGTGTGTGCTTTATGAATGTGATTGGAAGGTTTGCAGATTTTTGTTGTATCTGGTAATTGTGGTCTAGATTGTCTTTATATATGACTACAAGTACGGACAAAGTCACCAAAGCATTTTCTGCTCCCTGTGATCGACAGGGCTGAATTGACTATCACTGTGCTTGATGAGTGAGGCTTCTGCTTTGCATCCTGTATTTTTTCAAAGCATAATGCAGTTTCTATTTCCCTGTTGTTATGATTGTATGAGACAATCCCTAGCTTTAGAAAAGGCAGCAGCAAGTCAGGGCATTAAAATTAAAGGGGAAAAAGATCTACACAAACCACTTAAGCACACTCATTATTATGGCCCTTGCTACCTCAGGCCACTGGAGAACTTATAATTTAGTCAGCATTATGCAGTTTGAAGTGTTTTATGTTCTGCATGGGAGCAGGCTGCAATTCAAATATCAGTGGCCATGAAAAATATGCACATACGTTTAGTATGAAAATCTCCAAGGGCATAACAGAAGAGATGGGCACATGTAGCTGCAGTGTGATGGAGGAATTCTGTGAATTAATCATTTGGACATAGTTTATCACCATTTTATATTTTGCCACAGACGCTTCCCCACCATTTGTTGGGAAAAACTTATTATACATGCACATCTTAGAGAAGATAATAAGGCCAAAGTCTTTGATGCTTAAAGGCAACAGGCTTTGTTAGATTCTGTTATGACACAGACAACTTCTCCACTGACAGAGCCGTTCAGATAACAAGAGTAATTGCTTATTTTATTGAGTTTAGGGAATTGTGCTCCATTCTCCCTTCTTGCCTATTACATCAGCTATTATGACCCATCTTCTACCATAATTTAAGGGGAATGGAGTATGTGCATTTTCAAAGCTTTTCTTGAAAGCATAAAGGGCCATATTTACATGTTTCCTTCATTATCCCAAGTGAAAAGGCTTTAACATATCCCTTCCAAAGAAGCAGGGTGGCATGTGTGTACATGTGTGCATCTGTTGATGTGCTTAGGTGGTTTTGTGCAGTTTACTGTCTGGAGTGGGTAAGGGGAATATGAAAGGTTCATTCTGTTGTTTCTTTATACCCTTTTCTGATTGGAGACAACAGGGTTACAATTGGTATTAGCCAAACTACAAACAGAGCAATCACTTCTGACACTTTAAAAAAGGAACTTTATTGACATCTCCCAACATGTGTGGAATTTTAAAGTAGAACTTTTCTGTCTGTAAGGCTTGGTATGATCAAAGGACTGAGAGTAGCTCTGGATTATGGAGAATGAAGCTGCAGACCAGATTCCAGCTCTGTTTTNAAGAAAAAAGTGAAAAGGAGAAAAAAGGGGGAAGAAGGAAAAAATAAAAAAGGGGGGAAAAGGGGAATAAAAAGGAAAAAAAGAAAAAAGAAAGAAAAGGGGAAAAAAGAAAAAAGGAAAATAAAGGATAAAAAGAAAAAAGGAAAAAATGAAAAAATAAAAAAGGAAAAAAGGGGAAAAAATGGGGAAAAAAAGGAAAAAAGAAAAAAGAAAAAAAAAGGGAAAAAAAAAGCCTTAAGTTTGATTCAGACTAATCCTCACAAAACTATCATAAAACTAACATTGCAAGGTGAAAATAATAACTAAAAAAAAAAAGTTTTCAAATTTTCTGTGCCATCCAAAGCTTTGAAAAAGTACAACCCCAAATTTCAGGTGTAGGATTCAGTATCTTAAAATGCTGCTGCGCTGTTTAGTTTTATTACTTAGAATAATCATTTTTCCCCACTTCTAAAGCAGAAGTTTTAAAGTATGATCACGATAGCAAATTCAAGAAATGGTCAGAGGCTGATTTCTGAAACAATATAAAACCACAATGACATCCCCAGAAATTAAAGTTAGGAGTTAATAGAAACCATCATATAAAATTAGAATTGTTTTCAAAATATGTAACCAAATACAGAGGCCAGTTCTGAGCACCTTCTTTCACCAGTTTTATATAAAAAGGAGTCTTTTTTCCCCAAAGTGGTGCACTTTCACACTCCAGAAACAACAGTAAAGAGGCTGTGACTCAGAAGTGTGAGCATTGTGTTCAGTAACATTTGTTTTACTGGCTCATGTCAATGCCCTGGTAGAGCACCTGAACCCACTCACCTAGCATCACTGCTCAATAGACCAGATGCCAGCTTCGTTTTCCCTGATGCTTGTTCTGCTTTTGTCTCCATGAAAAGGTCTTGTTCATGCATCCACCTTTGTGTTTGTCATATTCAAATCTGCAGCCAGATTCTTAGTGTTGCAAGAACCTTTTCACCATCTTTTGAAGTCACTCCATGATACTGGTAACAAATGAGGACTTGCCAGCTGTGGGAAAGGTATTAACAATGATTTTTTCCACAGCAGATGTTCACGTGTTTGTCTTGTGGCTGGCTGAGAAGACACAATTGTGTTCTGCATCTCGGTGGAGCAGCTGGCAAGATAAGCAGAGTGTCTGGATTAGTGTGCTCTGCTCTAATTAGCTACTTAAAGAGGCAATTGGCCTAGGCAGAGAGAAGGAAATGCTGGAGTAACAAAAGCACACTTTTTTCCAAGACTCTCTCCATAGGTCTGGTTTGTATAGATAGACCAACTCATCTGGGCCATCTTATTTGTGACTTTGTTACACTGTGCTTGCTGCTTTGTCATTTCCAACTGCAAGATCCAGAGCGACGTGCCACTTCTGTAAACTTGATATCCTTGGCAAAACTAAGCCACCATGTCATGTATTCAAGAAGTTTCATGAAACTGAGGGCAAGAGAACAGCAATTTGATCTTTCCCTTCACAGATACTCCATCCCTATCTTTCTTTGCAGGGAAGTCACCTTCGTTTGTTTCCTGCAATGGCAGCTTCTAGTTTCTACACCTCCTTGACCATTTTGACTTCAGGGCTGTGTCGTGGAAGATACATGTCCTGGCTTGCCAAGACAAAAGGCTTGGAGACACCCACCTTGAGGGCTTAAGATTTGCCCAGACTTCCTCCTCCCAAGTAAGGGAAAGCAAGCTCCTGACTTCACCTAATATGATCAGGTTTGGCAAAATGCCATTCTGATAGGTGAATTTGTGTGGCCAAGGGGGCCACTACTTTCAGGCCAAACAATAAATAGACTTCTGCCACATGCTTTTTTTTTTTTTTTTTNCATCCAGTCTAAATCTGTTAATAAACAATTTTCATAGTTATTAACAATCTTCACCTGGATATCAAAATTACTACCAATGACTAATTTTGCATAATTCATAACAGGCTGTTGGGTCAGAAATGTGTTGAGCTTCACAGTTAGGTTTGCACTGTCTCTGAAAGACTGTCCTACTGCTCCACTCAAGTCAGACATTGAGACTGTAAATGGCTGTTTTATAGCCAGGACTTCAGCTGCCCAGCAGATTAGAACCCCACTATGTGCCCACACACCCACAATGGTTTGAACATGACTCCAAGGTACTGACCATGCCAGGCTGTGATAGTTTGGGAGTTCCCTGCCCCCCCACACTTTGTAAAATCTCCCAGACTAGACTCAGCCAGCTGGAAGTTAAGGACTGAAGCTCTATTTACAGCTCAGCACAATGTACGAGCAGAGATAGACACAATAGACAGGAATAGTTACAGAAATATACAAGTTAAAGGTAGTACAGAAACACAATCCCCCTCTCAGAAATCAGAGACCCCAGGAGGGGCTCCCAACCACCCTTCCACCTTCTCCCCACCCCTCTACCTTACCCCAGGGTCTGCCTTATGTGCAAGGTGAGTTTGGAGGATGGGCAAGAGGGGTTAGAAGCAGAGTGATTAGTTAGGTTATTCAGCAGAGAGGAGAGGACTCACTAGTTCCCAGAGAGTGACCGAGAGACTGTCTTATCTATGTTTGTGTTCTTAGTCTTATCCATCTCAGCAAGCCTATGAGTGCAGCAGACATCACCATTGTTTTCTTTTCATAGCCTATAATTTAATTTTCTCCATTAAAATATTCCAGTTAGCCTCAAATCAGCACACAGGCTCACCATGTGTGCAGACCCTGTGTGCAGCAAATCTAATATATTGTGGATTCACTGAGTTTGCACTGTGTGCCCAGAGTCCTCTACAGCAGAGTAGTAAATCCAAAGCACGCTACACGTGCATGCAGGAGTCATTTGTGGCTGAGTTCTGGGCATCTGGCAAGTAGTCCAAGTTACTGCCTCTGTTCTGACCTGTAGTCCAGGAGAAATGTCCAAATTCCCTATTTCCTGTGGAAACCGTGGAAACTGCCACAAGTAGAACAAGATGTTGTATCTGGGTAAGCATAGGGCATCCAGTTGTTCAAGTTCCACACAGAAATGACATCAATATCTTTTTCAGTTTGATAAGAGTTAGCCCTGGCTTCTCTCTCAGGATGCCATTTTACAGCAGAGCTACTTCAGGATTGTCTGAGGTGTTGGTGATGCTTTATTTGCAGCTACCACTGAGCTGCCTGAAATTATTTGGAGGGCATGCTTCACTGTTAAAAATTCTCCTCCCTCCTGCTTTCTTCCCTTCCTCCTTTCATGTTGTTGATACATAATGCTTCCTGTTTGTGTCTATTGCTGATAGTGGGAGTGAATGAAGCGGAGTAAATGAGTATCAATTCAAGTAGCAAGCAGCGTGGAGCTTGCCAGGGTCAGCCTTTCCCAGGCTGGACAAGAACAGGGAGAAGTGGATGGAGTTTTTCATGGAGAGTCCAGGAAAGTATTTTATTCCACGTTGCCAAGCCATGTTTGAAGGCACTCACAGGCTGTGGTTTTTCCTCTTACTTTTGACATAGAATCATAGAACGGTAAGGTTGGAAGGGACCTCAAAGATCAGGGAGTTCCAACCTCCTGCCATAGACAGGGACACCTCCCACTAGAACAGGTCACTCAAGACCTCCTCCAACCTGGCCTTGAACCCCTCCAGGGAGGGAGCAGCCACAACCTCCCTGGGCAACCTGTGCCAGTGTCTCACCACCCTCACTGCAAACAACTTCCTCCTAACATCCACTTTCAATCTCCCCTCTGCCACTTTAAACCCATTGCCCCTTGTCCTGGCATTGCAAGACCTTGTAAATAATTCCTCCCCATAGATTGTTCTTCCTAAAAGCTACGGACAGGGAGCATGTTCTGAACAGAAGTCTCAGAGTTTTGGGGTTTTTTTTCCACGTTGCCATGTCCTTCCCAGTGTGTGTCACTCTAACTTCCCTTTTGGGGATGCATTCTTGCTCTTTCAGATGATTTGTCTGGTCTTTGAGGCCCAGGTTCATTTGTTCTCTGTTGATTCAGCCTGTGCTTTCAACAATTTCTTATGCCTTCTGCTTGCAGGTTTCTCATCCTACATTGCTGTTCCTTCTCTCCAAATTAAGGAACTGCTACTTTATAGGTTCTCTGGAATAGTGTTACAAATGATGCAAAAGTAATAACAGATATTAATTTTGATATCCCAGGCAGAAATTGTTAATAACTATAAAAATTGCTTATTAACATTAAATCTTGCCAGAAAACTTATTTACAAGGTTAGAAATGCAGGGTTTGGAAATTTATACACACAGGGAACAGGCAAAAGTGGAACACTGTAAGAGGTAACCAGCAAACACAAACATTTTTACTGGAAGAGAAGATTTTAGCTGTCAATATATATCCTGCTTGTGGCTCATTGTCCTGCTTAGCCACTGGATGGATGCAGGAAGCTCCTTTCTACTTACAGCAGAAGGCAATTAATGATTGCAAAAGGGTTTAATTATTTACTCACAAACTATTATCAGACAGTACCCAAAGCATGTGGAGGGGCTGCTGTTGGTGGTCTCAAAGCTGTTAGAGGCTTTGGAGTTTCCCAGGCTCTTTTCTCAGGCAGCTGGAGTCTGGCACAGTCTCTGACCTGGTTCCTCTTGACTCCCCATTCAGCAGCAGCCTTGCAGAGGGGCAGGCAGGATGCAATGCCATGTGTGGGTTTGGCACAATGTCAGGCTGGCTGTGCAGGCTGAGTGCCTGCAGGCATTTAGAGCCTATGCCTGGTAGGCTCTTGGAAGGCAGTTTCCAGGCAGTTCAGGATACAATAAGGCAATAAGCAAGCACAGATGCAATGGCAGGGAACAGATACAAGGGCAGAGCACATGTTGTGCTCCCTGCTCATCTCCTTTTATCCATACAGCCCAAGACTAATGGGCCTTTGGACACAGAATAGCCAATCAGAATGGCAGTTAGCCAAGCTTGACCATATTAGGGGAAGCCATAGGTTTGCTTTGCCCTTTTCAGGGCAGAACACAGGCCTTGCACATGGCAACCGTGCAGGGTTCAAAACAAATCTGGGCAAGCCACAGTCCTCAGACTCAGTGGCTCCAGGTTCTTTGTCTTTTTCTCCTGCAGTTGCTTCTCCCCAAAACAGAAGGAGGAAGAGCAGAAAAACATCTCTGGGCAAGCCAGGACATGTATAAGCCTATTTTGGCCTGGCTAGGCCTACCACAACAAATAGGGAAAATTCAGGTCACTTCTGCAACATGAGCATGAAGTCTAACAGAGCACAGGGCCCAACAGAGCAGTAAGCCTGTGGCCTAACTCTGTTGCTTAATCGAGGTCGTATATATTAATAACAGAAACTGCAAAGGAAGCAGGAATTGCAAGTAGGGACAGGCCAGATCAAAATGTCGCTGGCAAAAGTTATTTTAGTCAGGTAGGGGTTTTTTTTTATTATTATTATTTATTACTTGGGACAAAGTATGGATGCAAGCTAAAATTGCAACAGCAAATAACCCCAGAGCGTGGCGAGTTATACTTAGCTAGCATTAAGGTAATGTCATGTAGAAGCAGAATATTTGTGGTTAGCTAAAGTGACAAAAATACAGCTGCACTGATATTAATCCTGCATTAATCTTGTAAAGAGATGGGATTTTCAGAAATAGAGGTCTTTGGAAGGGATCTCCCTGCTTCCTCTGCATAGGGCAGTTTTCTCTTTTGAGGCATTAACTGAACTTGTTATTCTGATTCTGTTATTGATAACCCAGCTAAGTAGAGAGCTAAGCTGTGCTGCTCACCTATCTGTGAGTTTTATGAGTTTGTTTGAAATCCTTGTAACAGCCTTTAAATTCCACTGAGCCTTAGAGGTGCCAGTTTGGGAGTTTTAC
The DNA here is from genome assembly GCA_013399055.1 of Ramphastos sulfuratus. Classification (NCBI taxonomy): domain Eukaryota; kingdom Metazoa; phylum Chordata; class Aves; order Piciformes; family Ramphastidae; genus Ramphastos; species Ramphastos sulfuratus. The sequence continues at coordinate 1,369 of WBNM01042850.1, read as the reverse complement.
TGATGTTTTAATAACTCTGGTCAGTAATTCAGGATGTGTTTTTTAAAGATGCAGCCTCTGGGTAAATGCTTTCGATTGCAATGTGAAAATATGAATGGATGCCACATGATTACATAAAACATGGTCCTAGCTCAGGAAAGGATGAAATGTGTGCTTCAGATTATGTGAGTGCATAGATAGCAGCTGAATGTTTCTAAATCTATCATATATATTTATAAAACAGACCCTGGCTCGAAAGAGAGCATTGTAGGTGGAATAATTTATTTCTGCAGAGGGCAGTAGCATGTATCTAATGCATAAATATGAGCAATATTAGTATTACTCATTATGCAGTCACTTTCACTTGAAAAAAGGTGATAAATTGTGTAGTGAGTAGCTGTTAGTCAATATGGCTGCAGGATTTGTCTATGCTGAATTATGGACAGGAAAATACTAATATTTAAAGTAATTTGCTGTAGAATTAGGATAAATTGAGTCTGTGACAAGGCAGACAGGCTGTGCAAATTATGCAGTGCCGTTACATGCTGTACAGATTAGATCAGAACCATAAGGTATTTGCAAGTTCTAACTTTCATTTTGTTGGTATTGAAGAGGTGTTGGTATTGAAAAGGTGTAATATACTGGCCTTGAGAAGAGGCCTTGTATATTTAGAGTTGTAGAATCACATAACTGTTGAGGCTGGAAGAGACCTTTGACACCACCATGTCCAATCACTCACTCAGAGCTCACAATGCCACCACCACTGCTAAACCACTACCACTAAACCAGGTCCCTAAGCACCACATCCACACATCTTTTAAATAGCTTCAGGAGTGGTGACTCCACCATCTCCCTGACAGCTTGTTCCAATGCTTGATAACCCTTTCTGAAGGGCTGAAACAAATGTAATGACTCTTATGGTTTTGCTCCCTATTAAGGGGTCAAAAAGATCCCATTCTGTTGTCATCTCTTAGCATTTATTTTTGCTCTTCATTTCCCTGGGAAGTGTTGGTAGTGAAATGGAAACAATATGAATAGGTCTAGAAACCCTTGATCTGACACTGCTAGACATAAGATTTTGTAACTAACTATTGAGAAGCATTTGCACTCAGTGGAATATATTTTCCTATAAGAAATCATGATCCTCAGGGAGTTTATAGCTTTGGCCAGTGTCCTTTTTATTTTTTTTTTCCTTCCAGCTTCCACTCATGTCACTGCATCTTTGGATGTTTTTTCTCCCCAGACAAACACACTCTGAAGTGTTTAAATTATGTATGCACCAGTTATTTGAAAAACTTGTAACTGTTTGCTTCAAATCTTTTATTTTCTCTCTTGCTGGGTGTAGTGGTTTCTGGTTATTCCCAAATAACCAGACTCAGCCAGCTGGAAG
>WBNM01042849.1:0-12113 GCA_013399055.1 Ramphastos sulfuratus | reverse complement strand
CAGCAGCACTAAGCCAAGGAGCACCCTTCTCCAAACTGCAACAGAGAAGGTTTCAGCTCAGCATGAGGAGAAACTTCTTTGGAGTGAGGGTGGCAGAGCCCTGGAGCAGGCTGCCCAGAGAGGCTGTGGAGTCTCCTTCTCTGGAGCCTTTTCAAACCCACCTGGATGCATTCCTGTGTGAACTACCCTAGGGGATGCTGCCTTGGCAGGAGGCTTGGACTGGCTGATTCTGGAGGTCCTTTCCAACCTCTAAGGTTCTGTGATCCTGTGATCCACCTGCATCCTGGAGGGCCTCAGCTCCTAATAGAAGGCTACCACAGCAGCCAGAAAACTCAAGTCCCTTTGCAAGCCCCAACACAGCTGCCTTAGATGTTTTACAAAAGTGGTCTCAGTGCAGAGAGAATTTCATCCTATGTGTGTCCTCTTAGGGTTTGAGTTCATCGGCCCAAGTGGGGCAAAAGGGTTGAGATTCTTTTAAGAACTGATAATTGTATTTCTTTGCAGAGACTTCAGTAACACGGAGACCTTATGTAGTGAGCAGAAATACTACTGTGAGACTTGCTGCAGTAAACAAGAGGCACAGAAAAGGTAAGTGAAGAGCTGACCATTGCCCCTCTCAGCTTGGATAAACCTCCTCCCTGCTATGGTACCCTGGGTTGCATCAGGAGGAGTGTGGACAGAAGGTTTAAGAGAGAGGATTCTGCCACTTTAGTCTGCTCTGGTGAGACTCTATCTCAAATATTTCCTCCAGTTCTGCTGTCCTCGGCATGAGAAGGACACAGAGTTGTTGGAGAGAGCCCAGAGGAGGCCACAAAGATGCTCCAGGGGCTGGAGCAGCTCTGCTTTGAGCACAGGCTGAGGGAGCTGGGTGGGGGGGGGCAGCCTGGAGAAGAGAAGACTCCAGGGGGACCTCAGAGCTATCTTCCAATAGCTGAAGGGATCCTGCAGGAAGGCTGCAGAAGGACTTTTCATCTGGATGTCCAGCAATAGGACAAGGGGGAATGGTTTGAAGTTGAGGGAGAGCAGAGTTAGACTGGATCTTAGGAAGAAGTTCTTCAGTGTGAGGGTGATAAATCTCTGGAATAGGTTGCTCAGGGAGATTATGGATGCCCCCTGCCCTGGGTTGTTGAAGGCCAGGCTGGATGAGGCCTTGAGCAGCCAAATCTAGCTGAGAGGTGTCCCTGCTCATGGGGGGGAGGTTGGAGGAGATGATTTCTGAGGTCCCTTCCAAACTGAGCCATTCTGTGGCTCTATGATTTATTGGTGTTTAGGTATAGAGAAGCCTGACAGCCCAACCTCATTCTCTGTGTGGGCCAGATTCATAGAATCAGCCAGGTTGGAAGAGACCTCCAAGATCATCCAGTCCAACCTATCCAGTCAACTAAACCATGGCAATTCAAGGCACTACACATGTCTTCTGCTAGAAATTACTGCTGGTTGTCTCCTGTTGCTTACCAACAGCTTTTATAAAGCAAACAATCCCAAGCACAACTCCAGGCTGGGTGGTGAATGACTGGAGAGCAGCCCTGAGGAAAAGACCCTGGGGGTCTGGAGTGATGAAAAGCTCAAGATGAGGCTGCAGTGTGAGTGCAGCCCAGACAGCAACTGTGTGCTGGGCTGCAGCAAGAGCAGTGTGGGCAGCAGGGCAAGGGAGGGGATTGTGCCCCTTTGCTCTGCTCTCCTCAGACCCCAGCTGCAGTCCTGTGTGCAGTTCTGGAGCCCCCAGCACAGGAAGGACATGGAAGTGTTGGAGTGGGTCCAGAGGAGGCCACGAAGATGCTGAGAGGGCTGCAGCAGCTCTGCTGTGAGGACAGGCTGAGAGAGTTGGGGCTCTGCAGCCTGGAGAAGAGAAGGCTTTCAGGAGACCTTGGAGTGGCCTTCCAGTATCTGAAGGGGGCTACAGAAGGGCTGGGGAGGGACTATTGACAAGGTCTTGTAATGCCAGGACAAGGGGCAATGGGTTTGAAGTGGCAGAGGGGAGATTGAAACTGGATGTTGGGAGGAAGTTGTTTGCAGTGAGGGTGGTGAGACACTGGCACAGGTTGCCCAGGGAGGTTGTGGAGCACAGAATCACCCAATGTGATCAAAGATCACATTGGGTGATTCTGTGCTCCACAACCTCCCTGGACGTGTTCAAAGCCAGGTTGGACGAGGCCTTGAGTGACCTGTACTAGTGAGAAGTGTCCCTTCCTATGTTGGGGGGGTGGAACTGGATGATCCTTGAGGTCCCTTCCAACCTAAACCATTCTACGATTCTATGAAACCTTTGCTCCTTAAACAAAAGCCAGAGCGGCTCTGAACTCTGAACTTTCCCACATGCACTCTGGTGGTTTCACAGGATGAGGGTGAAAAAACTGCCAATGATCCTTGCCTTACACCTCAAGAGATTCAAGTACATGGAGCAGTTGCACAGGTACACGAAGCTGTCCTACCGCGTGGTGTTCCCCCTGGAGCTGCGTCTCTTCAACACCTCCGGCGACGCCGTCAACCTGGATCGAATGTATGACCTGGTGGCTGTAGTTGTTCACTGTGGAAGGTGAGATGCTTTTGTGTACACCTTGAGCTGCTGCCAGACACGTGCCAAAGGCAGAGGCAGGCCTGGTGTGCTGGTTTGAGGCTAACTGGAATATTTTAATGAGGAAAATTAGATGATGGAGGGACTGTTGACAAGGTCTTGCAATGACAGGACAAGGGGCAATGGGTTTGAAGTGGCAGAGGGGAGATTGAAACTGGGTGTTAGGAGGAAGTTGTTTGTAGTGAGGGTGGTGAGACACTGGCACAGGTTGCCCAGGGAGGTGTTTGAGGCCAGGTTGGAGGAGTCCTTGAGTGACCTGTTCTAGTGGGAGGTGTCCCTGCCTATGGCAGGAGGTTGGAACTAAATGATCTTTGAGGTCCCTTCCAACCTTACCATTCTATGGTTCTATGATTATTTTTCTTTTAGCAGCCAATGATCTAATTTATCTCATTAAAATATTCCAGTTAGCCTCCACTCAGCACAGTGAGGTCTCAAGCCTTCAGAAGTCACAAGGCTGGCTTAAAGTAATGGAGCTGTCTTCTTCCTCATCAGCCAGGGCTCTGTGAGGGCCAGACACTGCTAGGATGTAGGCCCTACAACAGACTGCCTTGGTCTGCTGTCAAGGCAATGAAAATGAGAGTTCTAATAAAGCTTCTCCCATCTGGGGAGGGCTGGGAAACAGAAAAAGCCTTGATGCTGCAGGAGCACAGCCTGCTTCTCCCTCTTCTCAAAGGCTGTGTAACCAAACATTCATGGTTGATATCAATTTTCCTCCTTCACTTCATAATGTTTTAAAAATACCTGCACTGGCTGATGCCTGCCACAAAGAAACTGTGAAGTGTTCTGTGGGTTAATTTCCAAATGACCCTGGCAGAGCTGCCAGCTGATCAAGCTTTCCCAGCAAGCCAGTTTGTGAGTGAACACAACAAGCCAGTGAATGTCTCCTGTGCCACCAAGGGTGGGTTTGCTGTGTTCTTGATGAAGGGAGTGGAAGATCTTATGAGGAGAGCCTGAGGGAGCTGGGGCTGTGCTGCTTGGAGAAGAGGAGCCTGAGGGGTAGCCTCAGTCATGTTTACCAATATGCAGAGGGAGAGTGCCAAGAGGCTGGAGCCAGGCTCTGCTTGATGATGCCCAGTGGCAGGCCAAGGGGCACTGGGTGGAAGCTGAGGCATAGGAAGTTCACAGAATCACAGAATAACAGAATTAAGCAGGTTGGAAGAGACCTCTAAGATCATTGAGTCAAAGCTATCACCAAACCCTTCTAATTAACTAAGGTTGGAAGAGACCTCTAAGATCATCAAGTCCAATCTATCACCTAAACACTTCTAATTAACTAACCCATAGCACTTTTGAAACATAAGGAAGAATCTTTTCCCTGTGAGGGTTGCAAAACTCTGGACCAGGCTGCCCGGGGGGGTTGTGGAGTCTCCTTCCCTGGAGATATTCCAAACCCACCTGGATGCATTCCTGTGCGACCTGCCCTGAGTGCTCCTGCTCTGGCAGGGGGGTTGGACTGGCTGAGCTTTGGAGATCGCTTTCAACCCCTGACCTTCTGTGATTCTGTGACTCAGTTATTCAGGACAGTTACACTCCTCATGCCTATAGAAAGGTGGCTGACCAAACTGGACTCTTCTAACCTTTTGAGGGGTTATGTTTTTTTGTTTTGCTTTCCAGTGGACCAAATCGAGGGCATTACATTACTATTGTGAAAAGTCATGGATTTTGGCTCCTCTTTGATGATGACATCGTAGAGGTCAGTATTGCTGAAGCTCATGGGCACAGCTTTTGCCCTTCACCTCCTCTATTTGAGGCTCAAATTCTGATCCAGGTCTGGGTATAGATCTGCACAGCCACAGTTTGGCTGGAGTGTGACATTTAGCTCAGCTCCGTTAGAAACTAAAGCATTTCTCCTGTAGATTTCACTCTGCCAAATGTCAGAGAGAGTGATTTAGAGACATTTCTAACATCAGTCTTCAACAGCTTCACTTGGAATGTCTTCTAGCTCTAATACAATAAATTGAATTCATTGAAACCTAAAACATCCAGGAATTGTGCTGCCACCTTTGGCAGCATCGCTTGGCAAAATTGGGCTGCGTAAAGCTGGCGCTGCTGGAGAATGTTCATTGTTGAACAACTGAGGTGTTACAGGATACTCTGGATCCTGCAGCCCATCTGGGATGGTCTGAATGTAAATGAGAGCAAGATCTGGCTCACAGCTATTACAGATTCTGTCTCAGCCTTCTGCAGTTCACTCACCAGCAAACCCTTTACGTCATTGTGGCACCTTGGCAAAGCTGAAGTCTGGAGTCTGATTGCAAGGGCTTGCAATGCCAGGACAAAGGGCAATGGGTTTAAACTGGCAGAGGGGAGATTGAAACTGGATGTTAGGAGGAAGTTCTTTACAGTGAGGGTGGTGAGACACTGGCACAGGTTGCCCAGGGAGGTTGTGGAGCACAGAATCACCCAACGTGATCTTTGATCACGTTGGGTGATTCTGCGCTCCACAACCTCCCTGGAGGTGTTGAAGGCCAGGTTGGCTGAGGCCTTGAGTGACCTGTACTAGTGGGAGGTGTCCCTGCTTATGGCAGGGGCTTGGAACTAGATGATCCTTGAGGTCCCTTCCAGCCTTACCATTCTGTGATTCTATGATTTCCCAGCAGTGGGAAAATAAGCAGTGGGACACTGGGTAGGGCATGGCTGGAAGGGGGTTTCTGGGAATTTCAGATGGTCACATTTATGTGTTTTCACCATTCCAAGGAGTCTCTCTGTGGTTGGAAAAAGCCTAATTCAGTTAGGTTCACTGAGGAAAACATCTGTATTGATGTCCCTGCTCACTGCAGGGTGGGTTGGACTAGGTGACCTTTGGAGGTCCCTTCCAACCCAAACCATTCTATGGCTCTATGATTCTGCTGACTTCCATGATGATACCAGCAGGGCTTAGCCCCTGAACATGACTGAATTAGTTGGGGCAATTAATGAGGCAGGAATTACAAGTGTGTAGTTATATTTCTCAAAAACCCCATNGATTCACCAATCAGAATGGCATTTGCCAAACTGACCATGTTAGGTGAACCCAGGGCTTGCTTACCCTTATTTGGGCAAGGCACTACCAAGTACCCAAACACCCGTGGGTACCTGTTTGTCACTTTGGGAGGGGACATAATGGCCCAAGCCTTTGTTTTCCCCTTGTCCCTGCTTCCCCCATCAGCAGAAGGGTGGGGCAAGCCAGGCCATCTAATAGGCCTATTAGCTTTCCATGACAGTGAGCCTTTCATTGCTGAAGTTATGACCAGGATTTGCTGCCCCTGAACATGAACCCTTTCACTGCTGAAGTTGTGCCCAGGGTTTGCTAACTGCTACCTTGACAAACAGACCTGAATGTTTGCGCTCATTTCAGCTCAGATTTCTTTTTACCTAACAGCGCGGTTAGAAAAAAAGCAAAACAAACCCCACCAAAACCTATTTCATTTCTTTCACAGAAAATAGATGCTCAAGCTATTGAAGAATTCTATGGTCTGACATCTGATATATCAAAGAATTCAGAGTCTGGCTATATTTTATTCTATCAGTCAAGAGAGTGACTCGGCCGCGGGTGACGATTACGCACAAAGCCGCAGCACACGAGCGAAGCCGAAGGGCCTCCCTCGACTGACTTCTGCACATCTTGTATGGCTCAACAAGGATCCACTCTGCCTCCTATTCAATGGTCCACCTGACACTGACTAGAACTGTCCTTTTTTGCCATGCAGAACTTAGTTTTGTGGCTGGGGGGCTGGGGGGGAGCTGTTTGTAGTTTTTAAGTCTGATCGAAGAGCTGACTGCGGTGGGATTTTAGTGGCATTTCTATGGACTAACATTTACAGATCAGAAGATTTGGATGTCAACTGTTACAAACCCAATCCAACCAGAGCAGGATTTTATATGGAAGTCCTCAGTGCATTATTTAAGGCAAAAGTGGGGTTTTTTTGGGGGGGGAGGGTGTTGATTTACAGACCATTCCTTTAAATACGCCCTGGCTTATCCACCTGAAGTGTAGGGAAAAGAAGAACCTGTTTGATGCTGACTGGAATGATGGTTGTGTAGGGGATTATTTTTTTAATGTATCACTCTGCTGNTAAATCAGTGCTGCTTTCCCAGTGCATAAGGCAAGGTCCTGCTATCTTCTGAGACTCTCTAGGTCCCATTTTTGATTTCTCAAGAGAGAGCCCATGCCTCAGCAGCACCACAGAGCACACACCAGCCATGAGCTCATGGGCACTGCCAGGTACAAGTCACCCCTAAGGTTTTGGCTGTGTGTGACAGTGTTTGGGTCACCGCGGAGGCTGGGCTCTGGAGTGTCTGCTTTTAAGGACATCAGAAGGCTTAGGCTGGGATCTGGCTGGCATTGCTGAAGTCACATAGTGGAATCTGGCAAGGAATGAATGTAGAGGAAAGTCTCAGCAGTGTGTGAGAAGGGCTTGAAAGCAGGTTGAGGCAGTGCTACTGCTGGGTAACCACTTGGCTTGCTTGGACTCTTAGACAATCCTTTAACTCAAGCAGCCAAACTCCTATTGCAGTGAAGTCAACAGCAAAAGCATTCTCATTGCCTTCTGACTGGCTGTTGGTTGTAGTATTTACAAGGAAGAATTCTCAGCTCACCAAAAAAAACCCCAACAACTTATTTCTGGCTGTTAGGTTTCATTCAGTCACTTTCATTTGGTATTTATTAGTCCCATGTTGCTTCTGGTGTCCTTCTTTTCTGGAAGGAGCCTGCTGGCCACTCTGGCTGACACTCCCTCTTGAGAAATGGCTTTTGAAGTGCAGCTAAAACTTAGTTTTAGTCTTCTGTAGGAAAAAGAATGACTTTTTTTTTTCTTTTTTTTTTTTGGCATTGTAACCTACTGTGAATGTGAAATCTCTTCTGTTAAATAATGGTGCAAATGAAGTAGTAGCTTTGACTGCAACATCAGGTGGGGTCCAGCTGCATTTAGCAATGGCCATTTTGTGAACTAAGGTAGCACTTTACAATGAATAAGAAACAGAAGTGGACTTTTCCTCTGCCATTGGTAGTGATTTATCAGGTTACTACACCAGTACAAGGAAACAGACCTAGAATGTAACCTTAAAGTACTTTACTTAGGGCAACAGTAGTGGTCTGCTGAGAGCACTCCTGGCATGCAAGGTCAAGACTTAGGATGCAGCTCTGGTTCCTCTGTTGATGTTGGAATGAAATGTTCTGCCCCAGAGAGAAGACTCACCCCCAGCTCTGAGGCCCAGGAGCATTTCCACTGAAAAGTTAAACCTGCAAAGCCTTCCTCAGTGGATTTCTTTATAAGCAATCAGAATTTCCATATCAAAGTACAACAATCACTTAGCCTTTTCAGATGAGTTTCCTCACTGTGGATGGAGGCACTTTCTAGACTGCCATTAGCTGGTGCTGGTCCAAAGGTTTGTACTTCAGAGCTTACATGAGCTGAACATGCTTCAATTTTAAAGCAAGCAACAACAAATATATATATATATATATAAGGGTGTTATTTGAAGGGCTAAGGCACATATTAATACCTAAAGTAATTCTTCATTGAAATTCTTTTAAAATCAGTTCACATTTAGGAGGTCTTTTTGCCTATTTGAATTGGCTTGCCTGAAAATTGCTTTGAAAAACCACTAATGACATGAATCAATATGAGCATAATGCTTTCCCCAGCTGCAAGGCTGCTCCAGGTTGTAAAACATCCAGACAGTTCAGAGTGAAATGACTGGAATGAGCTGTTTCATGAAGTGTTAAAAACCATTTTCCACTCCTGCCAGCTCATGAGAGGAGCACAGCATTGGGATCACACCCAGGCCAGCAGCAGTGGGCTGCCATCAGCCACCAGTGGAAGACTCACTTTATGCTAAGGATCATTTTCTTTTGACTTAAAAAAGTGTAATTAGTTGTGGTCAAAATTCACACACAGGATGTTAGGGGTCGGAAGGGATCTCTGAAGATAACTTTGAGTCCAATCCCCCCTGCCAGAGCAGGACCAGGGAATTTAGCGCAGGTCGCACAGGAACACATCCAGACAGGGCTGGAAAGGCTCCACAGAAGGAGACTCCACAGCCTGTCTGGGCAGCCTGTGCCAGGGCTCTGGGACCCCCACAGTACAGAAGTTCTTCCTCATGTGTTGTGCTGCATNGAGGGGTGAGTGTCAAGATGAAGGTGCCAACTTCTTTTTGGTGGTGCCCAGTGACAGGACACTGAGGTTCCACCTCACCATGAGAAGATACTTCCTTATGGTGATAGTGACAGAGCACTGGAGCAGGCTGCCCAGAGAGGCTGCTGAGTCCCCTTCTCTGGAGCCTTCCAAAGCCAACCTGGATGTGCTGCTGTGCAGCCTGCCCTAGGTGATCCTGCTTTGGCAGGGGAGTTGGATTCAATTTCTGGAGGTCCCTTCCAACCCCTAACCTGCTGTGATTCTGTGTGCTGGATGTCTTCAGCAAAAGCTGTCCACCAGTTGAGGCAGCAGAACTCCTATGTCAAACCCAGCTTTGCAGGACTGGGAGCCTCCCAGGATCAATCCTATGCTGTGAAGTGTTGTAGTCAAGTAAAACACAATCCTCATTCTCTTCTGCTTCTGGAGAGATTTCCTGTTGCTTGGGAAAGAGTTGCAAAGTATCCAGGACAATAAAAGCTTTCCAGCCAGCAGCTAGACAACAGATTTGTAGCACAGATGTCCAATAATATTCTGTGCTATGAGTTTATGGTGTCAGGCTCTGAGGACAGCAGACCCAATGACATCTGAAGATCCCTGCTTGTGCAACCTGCTGTTGCTGAGCTGTGTGGTGCATTTCTAAATCCATTACTTTGCTCTTCCTTAGAGAAAAAAGAACATTTTCTGCCCTGTGCTGTTTTCCCACTGCAGCCAGTGCAGGGCTGCAGTGCTGATGAATCAGTCAGAGGATGAGTTCAGAGCTCAGCTTTTCTGTTCCACACAACAGGCTGGCAGGAGTTTAGGTCATTTCTATTTCGGGGCCGCAGCAGAGGGAGGCAGAAGAAGGAGCTGAAGGAGAAGCCACACCAGTGAAGAACACCTTGCTGAAGTCAAGGCCCAAAAGGACTCCTGCTTTGATAATTGACACTCCCCACAGAGCAGTAGATTGCATCTTAGAAGCTTTTGTTCCCTTAGCAGCTGGAGGGAAGAAAACAAACTGGTAAGGATTAGATTTAATAAAGATATTAAAGACCTAAGCAAGCTGGAGCTGAACTTCATGCTCCGTGGTGGGCCCTAAAGTGCTCCCACAACCTGTCTTTTGTCTTCAGACATCACATTTCATTCCCCCATCTGCTACAGCAGGGACCTGAGCTGACAACCTGCAGCTGCCTCTCAGCAGCAGCCCTTTCTTGTTGAGTCTCTCTTTCTTTTGCTGCTTCTGGCTGCCAAGGAGTGAGCAGCATCCTCCAGCTGAATGTCTACTTGAGTTTTGGCTGTGAGCTTGCCCTTTGCTAGGACCTTTTAGCAGTGTTTGGTTTAATTTATTTCTCTTTTTATTTTTTCCCTTTTTCTTTTGTCTGTTATTATATTTGTAAAGTAACTTAATGTAGTATTGGTTTGCTGGTTTAATTTTTATGTACTTTATGATTCCTCTTTTTTTTTTGTTTAATGTAATCAACCCAAGCACTTTAAGCACCAATGTCAATCTTGTGAAATTCCAATCAGCTTAACATTTTTGCCTGTGTTTTTTGGGTGTTTTTTTTTTTTTTATCATTGTGCTTTTGCAGCTGTTTGCTTTGGATCCAACATCTCCACTTACAACCTGCTTCCCATTTCTAGGCTTCTGGTGCTAGCTGGGTTGTAAATCTGGGAGGATTCAGCAAGGATGCAGTTGTGTGCTGCATGCCTGCTGCACACAGCAGAGTGTACCTGAGAGGCTGCACTCCCAGTGCATGTTTCACAGCCTCCTTTGCACTCTGCCTGCTGGCTCAGCTGAGGGTGAGTGAGGCTTTAATCTGTGGCACAGTGAGCAGTGACTGTCACATAGGAAACTTTCACCAAGGAAACCTCAGCAATGGGGATCAATGTGTGCAGGCTGAGTGCCAGGAGGCTGGAGCCAGGCTCTGCTGGGTGATGCCCAATGCCAAGGGGCACTGGGTGGAAGCTGAGCCATAGAAGTTTCATTAACATGAGGAGGAATTTGTGAGGGTGCCAGAAGCCTGGCAGAGGCTGCCCAGGGGGGTTGTGGAGTCTCCCTCTCTGGAGATGTTCCAAACCAGCCTGGATGTGTTCCTGTGTGATCTGCTCTGGGTGCTCCTGCTCTGGCAGCGGGCTTGGACTGGCTGAGCTTTGGAGGTCCCTTCCAGCCCCTGACACTCTGTGATTCACTTTTCACAGGAGAGTTCTCTTTTCCCAAGCACAGCAACTGATGGTACAGGTGCTGCTCTCTTTGCCATTTGATTTATGTCCTGAACAGCCTCAAGTGTGAATAACCTTAAGAGGTGCATTAATTCCTGGCCCTTGGGTGAGTGCTAGCAAGGAGAGCAATTTTTTTGCATCCTCATTCTCTCCACTTGGGTTCATTTAAAGGGAAGAGATAATGAGAGAAACTTTGCATCAGGGGGTCTGGAGACAGCCCAAGGGGCAATGGTTTGGAGCTGAGGCAGAGCAGGGTGAGAGTGGAGCTGAGGAAGAAGTTGTTGAGTGTGAGGGTGCTGAGAGTGTGGCACAGGCTGCCCAGGGAGGCTGTGGCTGCCTCCTCTCTGGGGCTGTTCAAGGCCAGGTTGGATGAGCTCTTGAGCAGCTGAGTGTAGCTGAGAGGTGTCCCTGTCTGTGCAGAGAGCTTGGAGTGGATGAGCTCTGAGCTCCCTTCCAACCTGAGCCATTCTGTGATGACTCTGCTGTTTGCAATGCTCCCAAACCAGATGGTGTTCACATACCCAAACTGTCTCCTTGTCCTCTCCCAACCCTCTCCCAGCAAGAAGAACATCAGAGCATCCATGCCATAGGTTCCAATGCTTTTGCTGGACACAATTTTCTAGCTTCTAGTGGCTTTTTGCTAAAAGAGACCTGCCACAAGCTCCATTAACTTATCCATGGCTCTTCAGGAGCAAAGTTATTGTGTGCTGTATGAACATACAGGGCAGGGGGGAAGAAGAAAGAGAAAGGAAGGGGGGAAAAAAAACTCATGGGAAGGGCTGGTTTTCTGGAGGGTCTGAATCTGTATATCTGTTTGTAAATATATAGCCCCTCTCTACTTTGTCAAAACAATGCAATCATAATAAAACTACTTCAATATTTTGTGCTAGTTTGGTTTGTTTTTTCTTTTTTTTTTTTAATGGAGTATAAAAAGTAATGAAATTATTAGGCACAGAATGGGGACACAAACACACACAAAAAAAAGGAGGTTTCTGGAAGGCTGCAGTCTGTGGTGTATGTGTACAGGCAATACCTGCTCTTTTCAACCATGCCCATGTAATTAAACCCTGCAGAACTGTAAATTAAGCCTCCCCTTGGTTGTGAAGGCTGTGAGATAAGGGGAACAGAATTTTCTCCTGCAAAATGCTTCTATTTTACACAAAATAAGCTCCCTAGCTGACTTTGCTTCCATTCCACTTGCTTTGAAGCTGTTGGAGTGGGTCCAG
>WBNM01042847.1:21204-33544 GCA_013399055.1 Ramphastos sulfuratus | reverse complement strand
CAAATCCCAGTTTGAGTGGAGTTTGCACCAGCAAAATATCTCCAGATCTTGCTGGTGGTGACAAAACCGCGTGGGAGGGCACTTTGACATCGTGGGGCAGAGGTGGCACCACCAGAGCTCAATGTTTCATGGAAGCATGGCATGGGGTTGCGTTGGAGGAGACTCTCAAGTCCAACCTTTAACCCAGCACTGCCAGGGCACCACCAAACCGTGGCCCTCAGCACCACATCTCCATGGCTTTGAAACTCCTCCAAGGATGAGGACTCCACCACTGCCCTGGGCAAGCCATGAGGACCCTTTCCAGGAAGAAATTGTTCCTCATGCCCAATCCAAACCTTCCCTAGGGCAACTTGAGGCCGTTTCCTCTTGTCCCATCACTTAGGAGGAGACCTTTATGCCCACCTGGCTCTAGCCTCCTTTCAGGGAGTTCAGAGAGCCAGAAGCTCTCCCCTCAGCCTCCTTTTCTCCAGGCTCAACAACCCCAGGTCCCTCAGCTGCTCCTCACAAGTTCTCCAGACCCTTCTCCAGCTTCACTGCCCTTCTCTGTACCTGCTCCAGCCCCTCAATGTCCCAAAACTGAGCCCAGAATGCCAGCTGTGGCCTCATCAGTGCCCAGTCCAGGTGGACTATCCCTGCCCCGCTCCTGCTGGCCACGAATTTGCTGATCCAAGCCAGCATGCTGGTGGCCTTCTTGGCCACCTGGGCACACTCTGGCTTGTTTCCAGCCACTGCCACCAACACCCCCCTCCCAGGTCTTTTCCCACCCTTTCCAGCCACTTTGCCCCAAGGCCGGAGCCTTCATAGGGTTGGTGTGACCCGACTTGAATCACCTGGCCTTGGCAAACCTCATCCCTTTGACCTTGGCCCATGGATCCAGCCTGGTCACATCACTCTGAAGAATCCTCCAACCCTCCAGCAGATAACATCCCACCCAACTTAGTGTCATCTTCAGACTGACTGAGGTTGCCACCACATCAGGGATCCAACTGGTAAACCCCAGGGGAACTGTGCTTTGGAGTCAACTTGGGATTTCATCTACAGAAGACACCAAGCTGGCCACCACAAGCCACCATCTGAGCAAGAGTCTGAGTTGGGTTTGTGCTTCAGCTCTTCAACTTCCTGCTAGTTGAAGCTGGAAATTCTGACAAACCCCTTGCAGACCCCTCCAGACCCCCAAGTTGAGATCCTGGAGGGTAGACAACCAACATCCTATACCCCCCCACCCCTCCCATGAATATTATCAGCCTGCCTCACTTAGTGATGGGGAGGTGCCACCTCAGGGGTGCAGATAATGCCTAACTTGATCCTGCTTCTGCCAGCATGGACGGGGGAGTGCTACAGGACCAAGTGCCCACCTGGTTCTTCTTCTGCCAGTATGGACAGTGGGCTGCAGAACCAGGTGCCCACCCCCAAAAGCATCACCAAGAAATCAAGAAGCAAAGATCTGACATCTCCAGAAGCCAAGCAGGAGTGAGCTTCATGCCCACCTCAACGTGATCTGCATGCCAAGTAGGCTCGAACCTAGGCCAGATGCCAGGAGGACAAGCCAGGCTTTCATCCCAACGTGGCACGGGCGGCTTGGATGGCACAGACCCTGCTCTGTTAAACCCCCAGCCCAAAGGGGATGTGGCAGCCAAAGGATCTCGTGGTCACCACAACCTCCAGGGAGTGCCACGTTGTGCTTCCCCCCCGCAACCTGCAGAAATGCTTCTGGTGTCCAGGAGTTAGTTGGGTGGTGACAATCTTGGTCCTGGTTGCACAGAGAGGTGGGAGATGGCCAGGAGGGTGGGTGGGGAGAACCTGGTTCTGGCTGCCCAAAGAGCTGGGAGCTGTCTCAATCCCTGGAACCGTTCCAAGTCAGCTTGGTCAGGGTTCTGAGAAACCTGCTCTAGCTGAAGGTGTCCCTGATGACTGCAGATGACCTTCAAAGGTCCCTTCCAACCCAATCCAGGCTGGGATTTCATGATTCTAAAGACAACTGGACTGGATCAATGGGCCAAGGCCAAAGGGACGAGGTTCACTAAGGTCAAGTGATGTAACTTGGGTCACAACAACCCCATGAAGGTTCCAGACTTGGGACAAAGTGGCTGGAAAGGGTGGAGAAGGACCTGGATGGTGGGTGGTCATCAGTGGCTAGAGATGAGCCAGGGTGTGCCCAGGTGGCCAAGAAGGTCACCAGCATCCTGGCTTGGATCAGCAATGGTGTGGTCAGCAGGAGGAAGGGCAGGGAAAGTCCACCTGGACTGGACACTGCTGAGGCCACAGCTAGAATCCTGGGGTTAGGTTTGGGCCCCTTACTCCAAGAAGGACATTGAGGGGCTGGAGCAGGTCCAGAGAAGGGCAACCAAGCTGGGGAAAGGTCTGGAGAAGAAGGAGAAGGGTCTGGAGAACACGTGAGGAGCAGTTGAGGGACCTGGGTTTGTGGAGCCTGGAGAAAAGGAGGCTGAGGGGAGACTTTCTGGCTCTCTACAACTCTCTGAAAGAAGGCTGGAATCAGGTGGTCATCGAGGTCTTCTCCCAGGTGACTGGACAAGAGGAAGCAGCCTCAAGTTGTCCCAGAGGAGGTTCAGGTTGGACATGAGGAATAATTTCTGCCCCTTGAAGGTTGTCCAGGCCTGGCCCAGGCTGGCCAGGGCAGTGGTGGAGTCCTCATCCTTGGAGGGTTTTGAAAGCCATGGAGATGTGGTGCTGAGGAGCATGGTTTGGTGGCGCCCTGGCAGTGCTAGGTTCAGGGTTGGACTCCATGATCCTGGAAGTTTTCTCTGACCACAATGACTCCATGACTGCTACCCTGAGCTCCTTGTGCTCTCTGCTCTCGCTCCACTGCCACCTGATTACTGCGATGAAGTCAAAGGGAGCAGCAGCCCCTGAAGGTCACATCAGGTTTCCTCCTGGCTCCAAGATGAGACTTGGGAGCTCCTCATAATCCCAATTTGCAACTGCAGATGTTAAAAGCAGGAGGCAGAAGCTGGCTGAGATGCTCCAAGATGGCAAATTCTTCCACTCCGTCGCTTCCCACTGGAGCACAAACACTTCCAGCAGCTTCACAGCCAACAAGTATGGGGGAGATGTTGGTGGGTTTCTCACCACCCATGCTCTCCTCCAACATCCCAACTCCTCCTTTTCCTACAGACAGCCCCAAATTCACAAGGAGTGGGTTCCACCACTTCCAAAAATCCATCTGGTGTCCTTCAAATAGAGAATGAGTTCCTCAGCCCCTACAAATAGACCCCAAAAGACCAAGGATGGGTTGAGCATCCCAAAATTCACTCAGCTGGAGAATGAGCTCCTCGTTTTCCTAGCAACAGCCTCAAAAAGTCAAGGGATGGGTTCCACCACTCCCAAAAGTCCACCTGCAGATCCTGAGATGGAGGACAAGCTTCAAGAGGATGTGGGAAGGTTTAAACTGGTCCAAGAAGAAGAAAAGGAGCAAAGTTACTCTTTTGGTCTCCACCACTGCCAGTATCTCCATCCAGGAAAGTCCTTGAGCTTCCTGCTGCCTTGGTTTCACCTCAGGAGCTTTATCCCAGCATGGTCTTGGACTTCCCTTTGGAAATGAATCCCAGGAGCATCTCCAAAGACAACTCTGTGAGTGTCTTCATGACTCCAGAGTGAAGTGACAAGGAATTTTGTGGCTTCCCAATCAGCATGAAGCCACATCATTATGGAGGTCCTCCAGCTGCTGCCATCACCACCATGACTTTGAGAAGACCTTGATGCTCACTTCAAGCTCCTTTCAGGGAGTTGCAGAGAGCCAGAAGGTCTCCCCTCAGCCTCCTTTTCTCCACGCTCCACAACCCCAGGTCCCTCAGCTGCTCCTCACAAGTTCTCCAGACCCTTTCCCTTCTTCTCCAGACCCTTCCCCAGCTTTGCTGCCCTTCTCTGGACCTGCTCCAGCCCCTAAATGTCCTTCTTGGAGGGACCCCAGGGATCCAGCTGTGGTCTCATCAGTGCCCAGTCCAAGGGGACAATCCATGCCCTGCTCCTGCTGGCCACACCATTGCTGATCCAAGCCAGGATGCTGGTGCCCTTCTTGGCCACCTGGACACAACCTGGTTTATCTCTAGCCACTGATGACCAACATCCCATGGTCCTTCTCCACCGTTACCAGCCTGGAACATGCATGGGGTTGGCATGACCCAACTACAGGACCCAACACTTGGCCTTGGTGACCCTCATCCCACTGTCCTCATCCCAGGGATTCAACCTGGCCAGGTCTCTCTGGAGATCCTCCAACCCTCCAGCAGATCAACATCTCACTCAACTTGGTGTCATCTGCAAACTGACTGAAGGTCTCTCAGTCCCCTCGCCCAGACCATTAACAAAGACATCAAACAGAATTGGTCCCAGTGCTGAGCCCTGGGGACCACCACTTGTGATCAGCCACCAAGTGAGGTTAACTCCATTCGCCACCACTCTTTGGGCCCAACCATCACCTGTGGCAGCATCTAACCCATCAGCTGGTTTCTCCAAAGCCACCTATTGTCCATGTGACGTTCCTCAAGGCGACCAGCTCATGGGTAAGGTTCTCTAGTGTGACAACTCCCACCAAACATTTGGAGGTGGGAAGGTGTTTTGTAGGGCCTGCAAGATGAGCCAGTCCTTTGACCCCACTGTCCCTTGCTGGCACATGGTTGTCCACTTACATGCCTCCAATGGAGACGGTGGCACAGGTACGCTCGGAGAAGGCGGGCACGGTCTCAGTGGCACTGCTGGCTGGTCGGATGTAGTCCACTGTCACGTTCACCTAGGCCAAGGCAGATGGACATGAGGTCAAAACCAACCTCCCCAGCAGCTCTGGACTCTCACCTCCCCGGCAGCTCTGGACCCTCACCTCCTTGGCAGCTCTGGACCTTCACCTCTCTGGCGGCTCTGGACCCTCCCCTCCCTAGCGGTTCTGGACCTTCACCTCCTTGGCAGCTCTGGACCCTCACCTCCCTAGCGGCTCTGGACCTTCACCTCCCCGGCGGCTCTGGACCCTCACCTCCCCGGCGGCTCTGGACCCTCACCTTCCCGGCGGCTCTGGACCCTCACCTCCCCAGCAGCTCTACTCCCTAGCGGCTCTGGACCCTCACCTCCCCGGTGGCTCTGGACCCTCACCTCCCCGGCGGCTCTGGACCCTCACCTTCCCGGCGGCTCTGGACCCTCACCTCCCCAGCAGCTCTAGACCCTCACCTCCCCAGCAGCTCTTGGTCAGTCCCCTGCTGTGCCAGGACTCAGGCACCTCCTGCACCTCCAACCCCCTGTACACCTTCTGCACCTCTAGTTCCACTTTGGGCATCTCCTGCACCATCCTGGGCACCTTCTGCACCCCCGGCCCCATACTAAGCATCCATTGCACCATCAGCCCTGTCTTGGTCACCTCCCTGACCTCCAGTCCAGGTTTGGGCACTGCCAGGACCCAATCCTGGGCACACCTCCTGCTCGTCCAGCCCCATCTTGGGCACCTTCTGTACCTTCAGTTCCACCTCCTAATTCTCCAGACCCTTCACAAGCTTCATTGCCCTTCTCTGGACCTGGACCTTCTCCAGCCCCACAGTGTCCTTTTTGTGGGGCCCCAAAGTGATCCCCAGGATTCAAGATGTGGCTTCACCAGTGTCCAGTCCACCTAATGGCTGAACTGGGTCCCTTTGACACCAAACAAGTGGCCACCAAGGCCACCTCAGAGACCTGCAGATTGGTCAATGTTTCATGGGGGGAAAAAAGGCAACTTCAACATGTGTAGCTCCAAAACTTCTGTGAGTCTGGGAGGACATGGAATGGATGACTCCATGGAGGGACTATTTACAAGGTCTTGCAATGACAGGACAAGGGGCATGGGTTTAAACTGGCAGAGGGAAGATTTAGACTGGATGTTAGGAGGAAGTTCTTTACAGTGAGGGTGGTGAGGCACTGGAACAGGTTGCCCAGGGAGGTTGTGGCTGCTCCCTCCCTGGAGGTGTTCAAGGCCAGGTTGGACAAGGCCTTGAGTGACCTGTACTAGTGGGAGGTGTCCCTGCCTATGGCAGGGGGTTGGGACTAGATGATCCTTGAGGTCCTTCCAACCTTACCATTCTATGACTCCAAGGTGGGATGGGAATGACCAAGCTTGGTTTGTCCCCATCCCTGGGTATAGAGGCAAGAGAAGGTGCAGGGATCATAGTGTGGAACTCCAGAACATCTGTGGGGCTATGAGGAAATCGGGTGAATGGTTCCAAGGTGGAATGAGGAGGTCCAAGCTAAGACAGGGAGAACCAAGCTTGGTTTGTCCCCATCCCTGGGTAGAAAAAGACAAGAGCAGGCATGTGTTGAGCTCTAGAACTTCTGTGGGGCTAGGAGAACATAGGGTGGATGACTCCAGGGTGGCTTGGAAATGTCCAAGCTTGGCTTGTCTCCATCTCTTCTGCATGTCTGGGTAGAAAAAGGCTAAAACCAGGCTTGTGTGGAGCTCCAGAACTTCTGTGGGGCTGAGAGGACATGGGGTGGATGGCTATGAGGTGCGGTGGGGAGGTCCAAGCTTGGTTTCTCCTCATCCATGGGTAGAAAAAACCAAGAGCAGGCTCAGAGAGCAGCATGTGGAGCTCCAGAAGTTCTGTGGGGCGGGAAAAGCATAGGGTGGGCAGTTTTGAGGTGAGATGGGGTGGTCCAAGCCAAGATGGGGAGATCCAAGTTTGGTTTCTCCCCATTCCTCAGCAGAAAAAGACAAGAGCAAGCTTGTGTTGAGCTCCAGACCTTCTGTGGGGCTGGGAAGACATGGGGTGGAGGGCTCCAAAGTGGGATGGGGAAGTCCAAGTTTGGTTTCTCTCCATTCCAAGGTGGGATAAGGAGGTCTAAGCTTGGTTTCTCCCCATCCCTGGATAGAAAAAGGCAAGAGAAGGCTTATATTAAGCCCCAGACCTCCCGTGGGGCTGGGAGAACATGGGGTGGATGGTTCCAAGGAGCAATGGGGATGTCCAAGCTCAGTTTCTCCCTATCCCTGGGATCTGCAGCAGGTTCCATCTCCATCCTTAAGGCAGCTGTAGATGGCTGGCAGGCAGCTCTGGGCACATGTCCAAGGTCATCTCCAGTCAGTGTGAATTAAATCAACTGCAGCAGCTCTTCTTCCCCTGGAGGAGATCCAACCCCTCCGAGAAGAAGGGCCCCACCACTCAGCTCCACGCAGCTTTCTGCAAAGCCACCACGGCTCAATGTCACCCAACCCCGCTCCAACTGGCACCAGCCAGGGATCTGCCAACCTCTGGTCCACCCTCAAGCATCCCCAAGGTGCTTGGAACCATGGTGTGGAGATTGTGGGCTCAGCAATGTAGTCACAGAATCTCCCAATCCCAGCACAGCGGTGGTGGGAAGGAACCTCTGCAGATCACCCACTCCAAAGCAGAGGCACCCACAGCAGCTTGCCCAGCTGGGGTTGGAAGCTCTCCAGACAAGGAGACTCCACAACCTCTCTCTGGACAGCCCGCTCCAGGGCTCCACTACCCTCAAATCCAACAAGTTGCTCCTGGTGGAACCTCCTGGTCTCCAGCTGGTGCCCACTGTCCCTTTGTCTTGTCACTGGGCATCACTGAGAAGATCCCAAGCCCCATCCTCTTGCCCCTCCCCAGGTCCTTTAGGTCTTGCTGAGCATTGAGAAGAAGCCTTCTCAGGCTGCTCTCCTCCAGGCTCAAGAGCCCCACAGCTCTGAACCAAGCCAGGATGCTTCTTGGCCACCTGGGCACACATTGGCTCATCTCCAGCTGCTGTTGGCCAACACCCCCACATCCTATTCCACCCTTTTCAGCCACCCCCACCCTGGAGCCTTCATGGGGTTGGTGTGACACAAGTTGCATCACTTGACCTTGCTGACCTTCATCCCATTGGCCTTGTCCTATCTATCCCAGGTCTATAAGCACTGGAAAAGTTCCTTTGGGAAGCACCACCTCTTGGTGTCCCCAAAGACCTTCTGAGGTGTCCATCAAACTCACAATCACTTTGAGAGTCCATTTGCTGGGCATGGAGATGGACAACACTGCTGGGTACCTGTTAATGGGGTTCACCACAGTGCCACCACCTCTAGGTGCCTGCAAGCACCTTCTGAGATCCCCACCAAACTTAGAGTCACCTCATGAGCCCCTTTGAAAGCAAACCCAAAAGCCTCTTTGTTGGGCACGAGGAGAGCTTCTAGGGACACAGAAATAGGGTTCACATCAGTGTCACCACCATGTGGTGTCCTCAAGGACCTTCTCACATCCCCACGAAATTCACAGCTCTTGGTGCCAAGGCTAGGCACACTAAACCTTATGGAGAGCTTGGGTTTGGTGACACCAGGAACCTTGGTGTTAAGGCTAGAAACACCAAACCCTATGGAGAGCTTGGGTTGGGTGGCACCAGGAATACTGGTGTACCACACAGCCCCACATCCCTGGGGGGCAGCTCGTTGGACACCCCATGAAGCATCACCTCCGTATCCATCCCAGCAGTGACCAAATACACTGGGACCATTTTTTCTCTCTGAGCTCTCTGCTACTGTCTCCTTCCATCCCAGTGATGAAACACCTCCCCCTTAGATAATTAGAAGAGGAGGGCCACCAGTGTCCATCAAAGCTTAACTCAATTAACAAAGCTGCTTAATGATGGGGCCTGGTGATCGATGGACGCCGGTGGTGGGGATGGAGCTGACCCAGCTTCTGATGTTGCTCCAGGGAATTGAGTCCAGCAGAGGAGATAAATCCATACTGGGACAACTGGTTCATCGTCAGCCACTGGGCAAATTCCACCGCGTGGGGGTCAGGGAGACAGCGTGGGGGGTGTGAGACTGATGGAGCTCCACGGAGGAGGAGCTGTGACTACTGCTGGACAAGTTGTCCATGAGCCAGCAATGTGCCCTGGTGGCCAAGAAGGCCAATGGCGGGGGGTCTTCCTTGGGGGCATGAAGAAGAGTGAGGCCAGCAGGTCAAGGGAGGTTCTCCTCCCCCACCCCTGCTCTGTCCTGGATGAGGTCACAGCTGGAGTCCTGAGTCCAGTTCTGGGCTCCTCAGATCAGGAAAGACCTGAGCTGGGTTTGGGTGTGGTGAGCCCCTCAGAAGAGGCAAGCAGGAGAATCATGGAATGGATTGGGTTGGGAGAGACCTTGAAGATCATGGAGTCCAATCATCAACTCAGCACTGCCAGGGCACCACCAAACCATGGCCCTCAGCACCACATCTCCAGGGCTTCAAAACCCCTCCAGGGATGGAGCCTCCACCACTGCCCTGGGCAGCCCTTTGTAACTCTTTTCTTTCAAGAAATTGTTCCTTGTGTCCATCTTGAACCTTCCCTGGGGCACCTTGACGCCATTTCCTCTTGTCCCCTCACTTAGGAGAAGACCTTGATGCTTGCCTGGCTCCAGCCTCCTCTCAGGGAGTTGTAGAGAGCCAGAAGGTCTCCCCTCAGCCTCCTTTTCTCCAGGTTGAATGCCAACCCAGAAAGTTCCACCAGGACCAACTTGTTGGCTTTGAGGTTGGTGGAACCCTTGAGCAGCAGAGAGGTTGTGGAATCTCTGGAGAGCTTCCAAACCCACCTGCACATTGTGATCCAGGGCAACCTGTTGTGGGTGCCCTTGCTGGAGCAGAGAGGGTTGGACTGGGTGATCTCCAGAGGTCCCTTCCTATCAGCACCATGGTGACATTCAGGGTCATTCAGATCTGTCCTCCAGCTCCCAGCTCCTCTCTGAAGATGACAAATGCCACAGGACACCAAAGGCAGCAGTTGTGGCCGTTGGGATGTCTCCTCATCTCCCTTGGGTGTTTGCTCCAGAGGGAGGAGGGGGAGTGGAGGACAGAAGAAATTATTTCTGGAAGCCACCACATTAGTTTATTTTTACTGCAGGAGCCTGGGGAAAGCCACCCAGATGACCTCAGGGTTTTGGTAGGCTGGACCATATCCAACGGCTCACTGAAGGAACCTCCCATGAACTGGAGAGGGTGCTGGAAGCAGTTGGAGATGGAATCGTGGAATCATTTGGGTTGGAAAAGACCTCTGAGGTCATCAAGTCCAATCATTTGGGTTGGAAAAGACCTCTGAGGTCACCAAGTCAAATAATTTCAGTTGGAAAGGAGCTTTGAGGGCATCAAGTCCAATCTTTAAACCAACACTGCAAGGTCACCACCAAACCACCTCCATGGCTTTGAAACCCCTCCAGGAGTGGGAACTCCACCACTTCCACCTTGACAGCACTCAAAGGAATGAAATTGTCCCTCATGGTCCAATCTGAAGCCTTCTCTGGTACCTTTTGACCCTCAAAAAAAACCAAAACATCCCCCAGCTGCCTTCTCAGCATCTCCTACCCGCTCTTGGTGGCATGTTGCCCATGGCACAGCCGGAACAGATGCATCATGAGGTGGCATCATGAGGACATGAGGGCAGCTGAGGACAGATGGCTGGTTGAAGCCACTATAAAGTGTCTCCTTGTGCCAGGATGAGAGCAGCCAAGGTTGGGCATGGGCTGGGCAAGGATTGCCATCTTGTGGCAGTTGGGCACAAGAGGGTGACAACCCCAAAGGAATCAGAAGAAAGTCTCCTGAACCTTGGAGAAGGTGCTGCTTGCCTTGGGATGGGGTGGGGACAACCAGGTCCACAATTCCTGAAGTGCAGCTCCCTCTAGTGCCACACCAACCCTGGAGAGATGCCACCAGGAGGATAGGTCACCACTGTGTGGGGACAGCAGCCATAAGGAGGTCCTGAGGTGCAGGGACAGCGTCCACAAAGAGGGTCCCCACCATGCCAGGACAGGACCCATAAGATAAGAGCCCACAAGACAAGGTCACCTCTCTGCAAGGACATCACCCATGAGGAGGCTCTCAGGGTGCAGGGTCAGCACCCATAAGATAAGGTCACCACTCTGCAAGGACATCACTGATGAGGACAGTCACAAGGGTGCAGGGATGCCACCCATGGGGAGTGTCACCATGGCACAAGGACACCAAACACGAGGAGGGGCCCCGTGGCACAAGGACAGCACCCACAAGGAGATCCCCAGGGCACAAGGCCATCGCCCATGAGGAGAGTCTCCAGGGTGCGTAAACAGCACCCAAGGGGAGGGTCACCATGGCACAAAGGGTACAATCCATGCCCTGCTCCTGCTGGCCACACCATTGCTGATCCAAGCCAGGATGCTGGTGCCCTTCTTGGCCACCTGGACACAACCTGGCTTATCTCTAGCCACTGATAACCAACATCCCACAGTCCTTCTCCACCATTACCAGCCTGGAGCATTCATGGGGTTGGCGTGACCCAACTGCAGGACTCAGCACTTGGCCTGGTGAACCCCATCCCACTGTCCTCAACCTGGCCAGGTCCCTCTGGAGATCCTCCAACCCTCCAGCAGATCAACATCTTACTCAACTTGGTGTTATCTGCAAACTGGCTGAAGGTCTTTCAGTCCCCTCACCCAGACCATTAACAAAGACATCAAACAGAACTGGTCCCAGTGCTAAGCCCTGGGAACCACTACTGGTGAGCAGTCACCAACTGGAGTTAACTCCATCCACCACCATTCTTTGGGCCCAACCATTACCCAGACAGAGTCCATCATGTGCTTCCAAGAAGCTGAGGACACCTCATATCCCTCATCCCATCCAAGATTCCTTCAAAGACTTTGGAGAAATGCTCCAGGAGAAGAAAAGGGAGAAGAAAACAACACAGGATCACAACCCTCCTGAAGGCCCACCTCCAAGGATGCTCCATTTGGGGGCCATTCTTAAATTCCCAGGTCACCCATAAGGTTCACATGGCACAGGTGACATGGGAAGGACCTTCATCAAAACCTTCATCAAGACCTTCACCAAGGATGATGAGGCAAGACTTGATCACCATCATTGCCCCCTCCATACCTTCTTCCCAATGAGCTTCTTGCGTAGGAATTCCCGGGCCTCAAACATGTAGGGAATGTCATATAGGGGCCTCAGCTTCCTGTTCTTGTCCTGAAGAGGAGACAGAAAGGGGACACTGGTCAGATGAATCCACCAGAACAACCCTGAGATGGACATCACAGAGCCATGGAACTATGAAATGAAGCATGGAATGATTTCAGTTGGAGGAGACTTTGAAGATCATCAAGACCAACCCTTAACCCAGCACTGTCAGGGCACCACCAAACCATCTCCGCCAGCACCGCATCTCCATGGCTTTGAAACCCCTCCAGGGATGAGGACTCCATCACTGCTCTGGGCAGCCTGGGCCAGGCACCAACAACCCTCAGGGGGCAGAAATTGTTCCTCATAGAATCATAAAATGGTTTAGGTCAGAAGGGACATCAAAGACCATCCAGTTCCAACCCCCTGCCATAGGCAGGGACACCTCCCACTAGAACAGGTCACTCAAGGCCTCATCCAACCTGGCCTTGAAC
>WBNM01042847.1:1031-21189 GCA_013399055.1 Ramphastos sulfuratus | reverse complement strand
ATGAACCTCCCCTGGGGCAATTTGAAGCTATTTCCTCTTGTCCTGTCACTTGGCAGAAGATCTTGATGCCCACCTGGCTCCAGCCTCCTTTCAGGGAGAGACAGAAGGTCTCCCCTCAGCCACCTCTTCTCCAGGCTCAACAACCCCAGGTCCCTCTGTTGCTCCTCACAAGTTCTCCAGACCCTCCCCCAGCTTCGTTGCCCCTCTCTGGATCCATTCCAGCCCCACAGTGTCCTTCATGCCACCCTTGGTTCGAAGAAGATGGAGCAGTGAGAGCTGAGTCCTCATGAAGTGGGACCACTACCAATAAGGACCACCAGTGATGGCATCATCCTTGTCATGGAAGCAACCATCCTTCCCATGGCATGCCAGGATCCATGGGCATGCCACATTGACCCCAGAGGAGGTGGAGAGGTGGAAGTTGACTCCTCACCAAGAAGAACCACCCCAAAAAGGGACCATCAACATCGTCACTCCAGAAATGGTGACATCACCTGTGATGGCATCATCCTTGCCAAGAAGCCACCCTCCCCATGCCATACTGGGACCCATAGCTATGCCATAGAGCAGCTTGCAAAGTGGTAGCTGATTCCTCTCCTGTGGTTGTGAAGCTGCTGAGAAACCCAAACCCCTTGCAGAACCCTCAGCAGAAGTTCAGAAGTCAATGAGCTGTGCCAGGAGAAGACAAATGGGACCATCTGAAGTGTCCAATGCATCTCACCCCGTAACTGCTGCCCTGTCAGCCCCCATTAAATCCCAGTTTGCTGCCTGCTGGAAATGATCTTTCATGGCAGAGGAGAACGTGGCCCAGGAGATGGCTCTGGGAAGCTGTTCAAGAGGGGGACACGTGGTTAAGGAGGCTTTGCACATCAAGATGAAAACTCAGTCTAGCAGTGAGAACATTGACCAAAGCCTACAGCGGTCAACCACCCAGGTCAAGCAAGGTTCTCTTCCTACTCTTCGCTGGTGAGGTCACAGCTGGAGAACTGAGTTCAACTCTGGACTCCCCAGTTCAAGAGAGACTGGGAGGTATTGGTCATTGTCCAGTTGAGGGTCTGAAGCTGCTGAGGAGCCTGGAGCATCTCTGTGAGGAGGAAAGGCTGAGAGCCCTGGGGCTGTTAAGCCTGGAGAAGAGCAGCCTGAGAGGAGATCTGCTCAATGCTCAGCAAGAGCTAAAGGGTGGGCAGGGGGCAGGCAAGAAGATGAGGCCAGACTCTTGTCAGTGGTGCCCAGTGATAGGACAAGGGGCATCAGCTGGAACCCAGGAGGTTCCATCAGGAGCAACTTGTTGGCTTTGAAGGTGGTGGAGCCCTGGAGCATGCTGCCCAGGGAGGTGGTGGAATCTCCTTATTTGGAGAGCCACACTCTTCTTCACGCCCTGCAGGAGACCCTTGGCCTTCTTGGCCACAAGGGCACATTGCTGGCTCACAGTTTGTTGTCCCCCAGCACTGCCAGATCCTTCTCCTGCTTCCCAGCAGGTCACCCCTCACCTGTACTCCAGCAGGGGGTTGTTCCTCCCTGGGTGTGGAACACTCCACTTCAACTGGTTGAACCCCATGAGGGTCTCCTTCACCCAGCTCTCCAGCTGGCCAGTGCTAACTGGATGAGAGCACAACCTGAGACCAGGGTGCCACCAGTCCTCCCAGTCTGCCATCTGGAGCAGCACTTTTGCTTGATCTGCTCACAAGGAAGACCCCAAAAAAAAAAAAGGGACAATTCAGACCCAAAACCTGGCTGTAGGACCCTGAAAACCATGAGTGTGGAGTCCCCTTCTCTGGAGAGCTTCCAACCCCACCTAGCTGCTGTGATCCCAGACAACTTGCTGTCCCTGCTGGAGCAGGGGGGTTGGACTGGCTGAGCTCCAGAGGTGCCTTCCCACCACCACCATGCTGAGATTGTGTGATCAACCATTCAGAAAGTAATTAAAGTCGTTAATTAGCCTCAGTCAATTTAAGGTTTGAGGCAAGGAAGTTGTTTAATTAATGAGGAAGTCAAGGTGTGGAGCATCACCTTGGGAGATGGTGGAGGAGCGGAGGGTAAAGCCTTCACCCTCCCTCAAGTGCTGCCTTCTGCACCCATGGAGCAACAACCTCCTGCAGCAGTGTAGGTGAGAGGTGACCTGCTGGGAAGCAGCTCCACAGAGAGAAGGACCTGGGGGTAATGGGGGACAACAAGGTCACAACGAGCCAGCTGCATGGCCTCAAGAAGGCCAAGGGTGTCCCAAGGGGCATGAAGAAGAGTGTGGGTAGCAGTCGATGGAGGTTCTCCTCCCCATCTACTCTGCCCGAGTGAGGCCACAGCTGGACAGCTGAGTTCAGTTCTGGGCTGCCAAGTACAAGAGAGACTGGGAGCTACTGGAGATGGTCCAGTTGAGGGTCTGAAGATGTTGAGAGGCCTGGACTATCTCTGTGAGGAGAAACTGAGAGACTTGGAGTTGTTGAGCCTGGAGAAGAGCAGCCTGAGAGGGGATCTGCTCAGTGCTCAGCAAGAGCTGAATGGTGGAGGTCATGAAGATGAGGCTCAACTCCTGTCAGTGGTGGACAGGGACAGCACAAGGGGCACCGAATGGAACCCAGGAGGTTCCATCAGGAGCAACTTGTTGGCTGTAAGGGTGTTGGAGCCCTGGAGCAGGCTGCCCAGAGAGGTTGTGGAGCCTCCTTGTTTGGAGAGCTTCCAACCTCACCTGGCCATCATGATCCTGAGCAAGCTGCTGTGGGTGCCCCTGCTTTAGACTGGATGATCTCCAGAAGCCCCTTCCCACCACCACGGTGAGATTGATGGGTTCCATGAGATAGCTTCATGATCCATCCCAAACTGGGAGAAAGCAGATCCCTACCCACATCCAGCTGCTACGATGACACCACGAGGAACACTGGGGTGGCAAAAGGTCTTCTCTACAGCAGCCTGCCCAGAGAGATTGTGGAGTGTCCTTGTCTGAAGAGCTTCCAACCCCACTTGGCCATTGTGATCCTGAGCAAGCTGCCATAGGTGGCCCCCTTTACTCTGCTCTCTCCCCCTTTACTCTGCTCTCGTCAGACCCCATCTGGAGTACTGTGTGCAGTTCTGGAGCCACCAGCACAGGAAGGACATGGAAGTGTTGGAGCGGGTCCAGAGGAGGGCCACAAAGATGATCAGAGGGCTGCAGCAGCTCTCCTGTGAGGACAGACTGAGAGAGTTGGGGTTCTTCAGCCTGGAGAAGAGAAGGCTTTGAGGAGACCTTAGAGTAGCCATCCAGTATCTGAAGGGGGCCTACAGGAAGGCTGGGGAGGGACTATTGACAAGGTCTTGCAATGACAGGACAAGGGGCAATGGGTTTAAACTGGCAGAGGGAAGATTTAGACTGGATGTTAGGAGGAAGTTCTTTCCAGTGAGGGTGGTGAGGCACTGGCACAGGTTGCCCAGGGAGGTTGTGGCTGCTCCCTCCCTGGAGGTGTTCAAGGCCAGATTGGAGGA
This sequence comes from Ramphastos sulfuratus, assembly GCA_013399055.1. NCBI lineage: Eukaryota > Metazoa > Chordata > Aves > Piciformes > Ramphastidae > Ramphastos > Ramphastos sulfuratus. Next base: position 17,736 of record WBNM01042847.1, on the reverse strand, counting down.
GGCCTTCAGTAACCTGTGCTAGTGGGAGGTGTCCCTGCCTATGGCAGGGGGTTGGAACTAGATGATCCTTGAGGTCTCCTTCCAACCTTACCATTCTATGATTCTATGATTCTATGTGTGAGGAGGGGGATTGGACAAGATGGCCTCCAGAGGTCCCTTCTCACCACCACAATGCTAGGATTTGGGAATCCCCAGGGGCAGAAGATGTAGATGATGATGGATGGAAACACTCCAAAATTCCAGCCGGCAGAACACAGCCCAGAACCTCCCAACACCCCACCGAGTCCTGGCGACCTCATCGGCTTCCAGCTCATGGTGGGACCACAGGAGGAGGAGAAAGAAGCTCTCCCCATCTCCACCAGAGCAATTAGAGAAGCTCATTAACAGCCAAGCAATTAGCAGAGCAAATGAACTCTGAGCACCACGCCTGGATGAGCCGCTCAACGCGGCGAGGAGAAGAGCTGGAGATCACCAGCTGCCACCCTGCGTGGCTTGCAGCGCTGCCCACGGCATCACCAGTGGTCCCCAAGGCTGCTCAGGGGACAAAGACCCCAAAAGACCTCCAAGTGGGGGGAATTTGCTCAGCTTGGGATGGAAGATGGATTCAACCTGCAGCAAGCAAAGGAAGCCTTGCAGTGGGGACTGGGGGTGTGGGTTGGGAACATCTGGAGTTCTTCTCCAGCCAAGGTGATGGTGGGAAGGGGAGGTGGCTCATCAGCAGGGTCAAAATCAATGGAATCAGAGCATGGGTTGGGTTGGAAGAGACCTTGAAGATCATCAAGGGATGTAGCCAAGACCAAAGCCACCACAATTAAGAGTCATGGAATCACAGAAATGTTTGGCTTGGAAGAGATCTTCGGGGTCATGGCATCCAACCTTTAATTCAGGGTCACCACCAAACTATGTCCTTCAGTACCAGTTTTGGAGCCCTCACTCCAAGGACACTGAGGGGCTGGAGCAGGTCCAGAGAAGGGTAACTAAGTTGGGGAAGGGTCTGGAGAACAAGGAGAAGACTGTGGAGAACTGGTGAGCAGCAGCTGAGGGATGTAAGGGGGTTTAGCCCAGAGAAAAGGAGGCTGAGGGGAGACCTTCTGGCTCTCGACAGCTCCCTGAAAGGAGGCTGGAGCCAGGTGGCCATCAAGGTCTTCTCCTAAGTGATTGGACAAGAGGAATTGGCCTCAAGTCTCCCCAGGGGAGCATTAGGTTGGACATGAGAAACAATTTCTGCTCCGTGAAGGTTGCCCAGGGCAGTGGTGGAGTCCCCATCCCTGGAGGGGTTTCAAAGCCATGGTTTGGTGGTGCCCTGGCAGTGCTGGGTTAAGAGTTGGACTTGATGGTCTTCAAGATCTCTCCCAACCCAGCCCATTCCATGCTTCCCTGACTGCTGGCTTTGATCTTGGCTATACTCAAGCAGGGTTTTGAGCTGTGGAAAAAGTTGTGCCCTGTCCCATGCACTGCTCCATCAACCTCTGCAGAAGCCCAAGGTGACCAGAAATGGCACCTGGGACAGGTTGTCCCATGTTCTGTGACGGGTCAGCATCTGCTTGGAAGGACCTTCTTGGAAGGACGCCAGGATGGGTTCAAGGAGGGACATGTCCCTGTCTGTGTCACCTCTCCACCCATACCACATCCCTACCTCTGCCATGTCACTGCCTCTGCCACACCTCTGCCTGTGCCACCTCCCTGCCTCTGCCATGTCCCTGCCAGTGCCATTCTCCTGCTTCTGCCATATCCCTGCCTGTGCCACCTCCCTGGTGATACCACATGCCTGCCTGTGTCACCTCCTTTGCCTCTGCCATGTCCCTGCCTGTGTCACGTCCCAGCCTCTGCCACGTCCCAGCCTCTGCAGGGGCCTGTGCTACCTCCCTGCTTCTGCCACATCCCTGCCTATGGCACCTCCCTATCTGTGCCACCCTCCTGTCTCTGCCATGTCCCTGCCCATGCCACCTCACCACCTGTGCCACATCCTTGCTCACAGCATAGCCCTCTCTGTATCATATTCTTGCTTCTGCCACCTCCCTGCCTCTGCCACATCCATGTCCATGCAATGTCCCTGCTTGTGCCACCTCCTTGCCAGTGCCACCTCCTTCCCTGTCTCCTGCCACCTTTCTGCCAGCTCCAAGCATCTTCTATCATTGCCAAGGAGGTGGTCTCAGGGATGCTCTGAGAGCAGGACTGGGATGGTTACCACCATGATGATGATGATGTTAATGGTGCCAGTGTCACATCAAGCTGTCCCCTCCCTTCCCGAGGGGCACAATGCCAGCTCCATCCCTCAAAGCCTTTCTGCTCTTCCCCCCCCTCCTTCCCAGCCCTGCCTGTGCCATGTCCTAGTTTCTCTCCTGCTGCTTTTCTTCTCTCCCAGTCACGTGCTGGATGCAGCTTCTGCTGCTGCTGGTTTCTCCAGCTGCTCCCACCAGTTAAAAACCAGCCACCCCCCGTGCCCATCCCAGTTGGCACTAGGACCTGCTGGTGCAGCAGGATGAAGGTTCTGGATTAATTAATTGCTCAGGAGAAGGGATGAGGTTGGATTCCTCCCCATATCCCACCTCATCCCATGACAGTGACCCCCCCAAGCTGGTGAGGTGGCATGAGCCTGAGGTTAACCATCCCATGGGTGCCTCCAGTCTATCACTTGGGAGTTTCCAGTTATGGACTGAAACTGGGGTTAATGGTGGAGGCTGGAAAAGGGGATGAGCCCATCCCATAGGCCACCCCATTCCATGATCCAAAGGGACCTCGGTGACCCCCAAGCTGCTGAGATGGCATCAACCACAGGTTAACTTGGGGTCTTCCAATCCATCATTGAGAGGATTTTCCAGCCATGGACTGAAACTGGGGTTAATGGTGGAGGTTTGAAATGGGAATGACCCCTTCCCATATCCTCTATCATCCTATCCCCATATCCCACCCCATCCCATGCTCCAAAGGGACCCTGGTGCCCACCAAGTTTCTGAGATGGCATCAGCCAGGGGTTCACCATCACTTGGGGATCTCCAGCTACAGTCTGAAACTGGGGGACACGACAGCTCAAGGGTGCCTCCACCAAGTTGGCATCACCTTTGTCATCTCTTGGGGTACCCCCTTAGCCCATCTCCCTGCAGTGCTGATGGACCTCCATCACCACATGGACCCTGCTGTGATGCTGGGCTGGAGGCAGGAAGCAGAATTTCTCCCGAGAGCTGACCCAAGCTGGTGTCCTCACCTCCACCTCTTCCACCTCCTCCTTCTCCTCCTCCTGCTGCTGCTCTCAGCTTGATCTTACAGCTTTCTTCAAAACAACAACAGCTGCTGCCTGAGGGTCCAGGCTTGGCTGCTCCAGCTTCCAGCCTGCATCTACGGAGTCGTCACAGCTACAGGGTTGGGTTGGAAGAGATCTTTACGGTCATGGAGCCCAATCCTTAACCCAGCACTGCCAGGGCACCACCAGACCATGGCCCTCAGCACCACATCTCCACAGCTTTGAAACTCCTCCAGGGATGAGGACTCCACCACTGCCCTGGGCGGCCTAAGCCAGAGAAGCTCCTGAAGAAGCAGCCTTCCCAGAAGCTGGTTCCTCACAAACCTACAATCACAGGCTTCATTTTCCAGTGCCACCAGGCAGGACCTTAATTGCAGGGTCCACCATCACCATGACATGATCTCCAAGCTCCTCTCTAATTTAATGCAATTGAACCATCAATGGAGGCTTGACAACAGCTTTTTAAGAAGGTCAGAAGGTCACAGCTCTTCATTCTCTTGTCAGCAGCTTCCTGAGATCAGGAGGTCACAGCTTCATTTTCTCATCAGCTTTTTACATAGTCACCCAGAAGACTCACGACCACTAGGCACCTCCTCAGTAACAACCAGGAGGAGGATGGAACCAGCAGAGAGATGGAATCTGCAGGAGGATGGAGCCAGGGTTCCATCTTCCTCCTGCCTGTATCCCCCTGGCTCCATGTTCCTCCTGGTTGCATCTTCCTGTGACACGGTCCCCAGAGTCACAGCTACTGCCTGTGGTCATGGACCTGTTGTCACCTAGAGCAGCAGCAGCAGCTGCTTAACTGCTGCCAAGCTCCTGCCCAGCTCCCCAGTGTGACATCAGAGCTGGAAGGTTGTCCACAATCCAAACACCACCCTGCCCTTTGCTTCTCTACCTTGCTCCTGCCTGCTTTACAGTTTCAGGGTAGGGTTTTTTCCTGCTGCTGAGCTCCTGCTCTCCAAGCCATAAGCAATGTTCTGGGGTGCCAGAGGCTGGAATCCATACAGGAATCAAACTGTGCCAGCTTGGATTCATCCAGCACGGAGCAGGCAGCATTCCTGGTCCTGGCAGATCCCTCAGGAGCCAGGTTCCAGCTGTGCCATGGTGGGTTTGTACATTGGTTTTCAACCAGGAGGACAAAAAGCCTCCTGAGGTAAACCATCACTATTTTATCAGGGGTCTGGATCAGCCTGAAGAGCCTCCAGAACTTTCCACTTTGTACTGGAGGACCTTGAGCTGTATCTCAATCACCTGCAGTCCAGGATGAGATATCAAACTATTCATTTCCCACCTTGTAAAGAAATCAAGAGAAGGGAAAATGGAAGCTCTGGATCAGCCTGAAGAGCCCCAGAACACCCCACCACCTCAAGACTGGAGCCCCTTGAACTGGATCTCAAACATCTGGAGTCCAGGATCAGACCCCAAACTATCGGGAGAAGGAAGATTGGAAGTTCTGGATCAATTTGAAGATTTGGATCAGCCTGAAGAGTCCCAGAACACCTCAAGAGAACCTTGAGCTACGTCTCAATGAATTGGAGTCCAGGATGAGCTCCCAAACTCTTCCTTTGCCACCTTGGGAAGCCCTCAGGAGAAGGGGAAGGGAACAGTGAGGAGATGTGCAAGCAAATCACTTCTCCACTGAACAGACCATGCTGCCCCGAGGGCTGAACCAAGGTTAGGAGAAGATGATGACTCCATCTGTCTCCTTTCCTGAAGAAGCTCTTGTAGCTCTACTGAAATATGGATGAAGGAACTCCAAGTGCTCCTACCACGGCCTGCTTCTCTCCTGTCCCTAGCTGCTCCTCAAGTCTGCCAATATTTAGACTTCATTAAAGTCCAAAGAGCCAAGCACTTAAAGCTCCACCAGGACCTCCATCCAAGATGACAATCAGGTCGGTTACACCAAGCATGCTTGAGCGACCATGATCCTTGTAAGCGTAATTGAAGCACCAACAGACACCGAGGAGTTCCTGGGGTTGTTTCTCATCCATCTTTTATGATCCTCGAGTGGAGAGAAGCTTTTTTGTGTCCTTACAACCTCTGCTTGAAAGAAGGAAAAAAAAAAAAAAAAAAAGAAAGAACAACCAAGATCTACTCATGCTCCACGTGGGCGAGGTTGGATCTCAACAACGTTCCTCAGCCCTCGACTTGGCTCCAACACAAGGATGGTTTGGGTCAGAAGGGACCTTCAAAGGTCATCTTGTCCAACTTTCCTGCAGTCAGCAGGGACATCTGCAACAACAGCAGGTTGCTCAGAGCTCCAAACCACCTGACCTGGAATGGTTCCAGGGATGGGGCATCTATCACCTGGTGGGTCAAAGCCAATGATGGTTGGACTCGATGATCACAGAATATCAGGGGCTGGAAGGGACCTTGAAAGATCATGACTTGGAGTTCAGGATGAGCTCCCAAATTCTTCCTCTGTCAAGTCATCATCTTAGAAGTCTTCTCCAACCAAAACAATTCTATGATTCTATAATCACAGAATCAGGAAATTCCAGACTGGTTTGGGTTGAAGGGACCTTCAAAAGTAATCCAGTCCAACCCTCCTGTAGTCAGCAGGGACATCTGCAGCTAGAGCAGATTACTCAGAGTCCCAGACCACCTGACCTGGAATGGTCCCAGGGATGAGGCATCTCCCACCCATCTGGGCAACCTGGGCCAGGGTCTCACCACCTTCAGTTTGAAGAACATCTTCTCTTCAGTCTCAGACTCCTCATTGAGTTCAAACCACCACCCCTTGTCCTGTCACCACATGCCCTGCTCAAATGTCTGGCCTCAGCTTTCTTCCAAGTCTTGAAAGGCCACCAGAAGGTCTCCCTGGAGCTTTCTTTTCTCCAGGCTGAACAACCCCAACTCTCTCAGCCTGTCACAGCAAAGGGCTTCCAGCCCTCCCACTATTGCTGTGGCCTCTGGATGGATCCCGACCCTCCTAGTGTCAACCTGGTGTCATCTGCTGAGGGTGTACTCATAGAATCACAGCATGGGCTGGGTTAGAAGAGACCTTGAAGACCATCAAATTCAAGCCTGAACCCAGCACTGCCAGGGCACCACCAAACCATGGCCTTCAGCACCACATCTCTATGGCTTTAAACCCCTCCAGGGATGGGGACTCCACCATTGCCCTGGGCAGCCTTAATCAGGCCTTGACAATCCTCAAGGGAAAGAAACTGCTCCTTGTGCCCAACTTGAACCTTCCCTGGGGCAACTTGAGGCCATTTCCTCTTGTCCTGTCAGTTAGGAGAAGATTTTGATGGCCACGTAGCTCCAGGCTCCTTTCGGGGAGGTATAGAGAGCCAGAAGGTCTCCACTCAGCCTCCTCTCCTCCAGGCTCAACAACCTCAGGTCCCTCAGTTGCTCCTCAAGTTCTCCAGACCCTTCTCTTCCTCCAAATCCTTCATGATCCTGAGGAAAAGGGCATGTGGTGCCAGGTCTACCAGAGAAGCCCAAGCAGACCTCAAGTCATATCCAAGGCCTTCCACAGCGCTGGAGATCTCCTGAGCAGACAGAACTCTGTGGTCCACCACCTCACCACTACTCATGGTGGCCACCATGCCACTGACATCATAACCACCATTATTTACCCCAACACCCAAGCACCTCCACAGGGCTTTGTAAAGCCAACTGAGCACTTGGCTCTTCAGCTGACATTTGAGTTGCTCCCCAGCCAACGTTTCACCTCCAAGAAGCCTCCACCGGCACACTCCGGCGCGGTGGGGACACAGCCAACCGCGCTGTGCCGTCAGCGCCGCCTCTCCCTGGAGCCTGCTGAGCTGAACATGCCAGAAGATCCTCTGCAGGGACAGGAGGAACCCATTCACGTTCACACCTAAGGTTCTAACTCCTGCCAAGCCGCCCTCTCTCCAAAATCCAGCTCTGGAGAAGCATCAGGCGGGCACCTGCCAACCATCTGCTGAGTAGAACTCACCAAGCTCAGCACTGAGACACAAGTTGAGCAGGAAGAGGCATCTACAGGCACTTCAGGTTCCACCACGAGCCTTGTGCACCACCGGGGAGCTCCAAAATATGACAGCTTTGGAAGGAACAGTTCCTTTCCAGGGATGGAGCAGCTGGAGTTCCTCAAAAGAGGTGTGGTGGGACCTTTCCTCAACATCTCTGTCTCCCAGATCTCCAACAGGGTTAGAAAAACATCTCCAGCAGCATCAGGTTGGACATGATGATGCTTGGTGGTGCTAGGTCAATGGTTGGACTCGATCTCTGGTGGTGTTTGGTCAACGCTTGGGCTTGATGATGTTTGGTGGGGCTAGGTCAATGGTTGGACTTGATGATCGTAAAGGTCACCTCCAACCAAAATGATTCTATGGTTCTAAAACCAGCACCTTGAGGCGTTTGGGCTGCCCTTGACCTCAGAGTCTGAGAATCTCCAAGTTCCAGCATGGTGGTGGTGGGAAGGGACCTCTGGAGTTCCTCCAGTCCAAGCCCCCTGCTCCAGCAGGGGCACCCACAGCAGCTTGCACAGCATCACAAAGGCCAGCTGGGGTTAGAAGCTCTCCAAACAAGGAGATTCCACAATCTCTCTGGGCAGGTGAGGCTCCAGAGCTCCACCATCTTCAAAGCCAACAAGCTCCTGATGGAACCTCCTGGGTTTCAGTTGGTGTCCATTGCCCCTTGTCCTGTCACTGGCACCCCTGACAAGAGTCTGGCCCTGTTCTCTTGCCCCCCACCCTTTAGCTCTTGCTGAGCACTGATCAGATCCCCTCTCAGGCTGCTCTTCTCCAGGCTCAACAGCCCCAGGGCTCCCAGCCTTTCCTCCTCATAGAGTTGCTCCAGGGCCCTCAGCAGCTTCAGACTCCACTGGACTCTCTCCAGTAGCTCCCAGTCTCTCTGGCACTGGGGAGCCCAGAACTGGACCCAGCTCTCCATCTGTGACCTCACCAGGGCAGAGCAGAGTGGAGGAGAACATCCCCTGACCTGCTGCCCACACTCTTTTTCACATTCCCCAGGAGACCACTAGCCTTTTTGAGGCCATGTTGCTGGCTCATGAGGACCTTCTTGTTCACCAGCATTCCCAGTTCCTTCTCCATGGAGCTAAGCTGGTTTCATCTTTGCTCTTCCCACCAGAGCTGCCCTCCCATGGCCAGTTAAGTGCAGCATCTCCTCAGGGATGCTAAAAGCAGCAGATCTCCTCCCATCCCCATTTATCTAAATTGACATCTTAATTGGTGTCAGGCTTGGGCTGTCAGGAATCAAATCTATGGGCCTCGATTCCAAGAGGAACCCAGGATCCAAATCCATCCCAAAGCTCCTAGGCTGGGTGTGTTTGGAGTCTCTAGGTGAGACAAAACCTCCTGTGAATACAGGTGTGAATCTTGGTGAGGTGTTGAGACTCCACCTGGGAGGAGGAGGTGGGAAGGGAACTGAGAGCAGAGTTGACTCCTGACTCCATTCCTGAGCTTGTCACTGCTCTGGGACTTAAAGGTCCCAGCTCCTGCCTGTGCTGTGCAGATAAGGCTGAGGTGGTGCTGGGGGAGATCTTCAAGGACAGCCATGGGGCACCTTCTTCCAGCTGTGTTTTATGAGGATGCTAAGCCAAGGCTTGTTGGTTTCTCATTTCTCCTAGATGGTGACTCCTATCTGGTCACCCACCCATCACTGATGCCACCAGCATCAGCTGGGAGGCCTCTGGGGCAACAACAGGCAAATGTTGTAGGACCATGGAGTTGTTTTGGTTGGAGAAGACCTTCAAGATCATAGAGACCAACCCTGAACCTAGCACTGCCAGGGCACCACCAAACCATGGCCCTCAGTATCACATCTCCACAGCTTGCAAACCCCTCCAGGGATGGGGACTCTGCCACTGCCCTGGGCAGCCTGGGCCAACTCTGGACAATCCTCAAAGCGGGGAGAAATTGTTCCTCATGACCAACAAGAACCTCCCCTGGGGCAACTTGAGGCAATTTCCTCTCATCCTGTCGCTTAGAAGAAGACCTCGATGCCCACCTAGCTTCAGGCTCCTTTCAGGGAGGTGCAGAGAGCCAGAAGGCCTCCCCTCAGCCTCCTTTTCTCCAGGCTCCACAACCTCAGATCCCTCAGCTGCTCCTCACATGTTCTCCAGACCCTTCTCCTTCTTCTCCAGACCCTTCCCCAGCTTTGTTGCCCTTCTCTGGACCTGCTCCAGCCCCTCAATGTCCTTCCTGGGGTGAAGGGGCCCAAAACTGACCCCAGGATTCCAGCTGTGGCCTCACCAGTGCTGAGCCCAGGTGGACAATCCCTGCCCTGCTCCTGCTGGCCACACTCTTGCTGATCCAAGCCAGGATGTTGGTGGCCTTCTTGGCCACCTGGGCACACGCTGACTCAGTCTCCAGGTGCTGTTGACCAATTCCCCCCAGGTCCTCCTCCACCAGGCAATTTCCATGCACTCTGCCCCAGGCTAGAGCATGCATGGGATTGGTGTGACCCAAATTAGGACTCGACACTTGACCTTCGTGATCCTCACACCATCTAACCAACTCCCCAGAAACCTGGGCACCATCTAGCAGCTTTAGGGCGCTGGAGCATCTTCAGCAAGACCTCAGCTGCTGGAAGAATCCATGTTCAGCTCATGCCTTGTCCAGCCCCATGCATGGTGGCAAGCCCAGCAGCTCCAGACTGACCAGGAGAAAACAATCACCCACATTCAAATCCCACAGTACTGAAGCAAGGAGAAAGCAGAGATGGCAGCTGCCTTTCTGAAGCCTCCTTAGATACCATGAATCACCCTGCAGGGTGCCAACATGGCACAAAGCAGCAGGTCTACCTCCCTAGCACCGCTGGTGGCCTTTTTGAAGCCTCCCTGCATACAATGAGCTACTCTGCACAGTGCCAACATGGCGTGAAGCAGCAGGTCTACCTTCCTACCACCACTGGTGGCCACTTCTCAGCCACCTCTTGTGTCCCACCACGGTGCTGACGCCAGCTTGAAGCAGAATGGAGGAGGAAGAGGCTAATCTGGGAAGTTCATCCATAATTCAGTGTGGACAACACCAGACCATTCCAAGAGGGTGGAATTGCCAAGTCTCCGTTCCCACAGCAACCTTGGCATGGTCCCTGGTGGGCAACCAACAGCTCCAAGAGCTGTGGCACGCGGTGGTGGCACCCATCAGCGCAGTGGCACCAACCCCAAGTGACATCCAGGGTAAAAATATCCCTGGAAAAAGGGGGTTTTGAAAGATCCTGGATAAAGGCTGGACATCCCCAGGTAGAAAGGCTTCTTCTGGCTTGCAGGTAGGAGCCTCATCATCATCTCCAAAGACTTTAGATGATCATCATTTGGGTTGGAAAAGGTCAAGTTCTTGAGAACATCCCTCAAGATGTCACCCTGAGTGACATCCAGGCTAAAAATATCCCTGGAAAAAAAGGAGGGGGAGGTGTTTTGACAAAAGGTTGGACACCCTGGAAAGTCTTCTTCTGGCTTGCAGGTGGAAGCCTCATCATCATCTGAAGAGGCTTTAGATCATAGAAACATTTGGGTTGGACAAGACCTTTCAAGATCACTGAGGCCAAGCAGGATGAGATGAAGAATTCTCCTTGGAACAGTATGGATGGTCAGGGAGGTTCTGGAAAGATCTTGAGAATGTCAGACAAGATGTCACCACTCCCAGGTGACATCCAGGGTAAAACCATCCCCACAAAAGGGATCTCTTTGAGGAAACCTGGATGAAACATGGACATCCCATCTGGAAAAATCTTCTGGCTTGCAGGTGGGGGCCTCACTGTCATCTCAAGAGGCTGTAGGTCATGGAATCATGGAAACATTTGGGTTGGACAAGACCTTTCAAGATCACTGAGGCCAAGCAGGATGCAGGACAAACTGAGACGGGAACAAAGGAGGCATTGGGTCTCCAGGCAGCCATCGAAGTCCAACGCTCAGACACACCCCAAGATCTCCTTCAGCCCACAAGACGTGGTCACCAAGATGAAAAATGGGGTTCTCAGCAGGGGGATCAGGTCAAGACCCCCATTTTTCTTCCTGAAGAACCTCAAGAGGACCAGGGGATGGTCACAGACACTGTGCTGACTGCTGCCCGACAGAGAGCAGAGCCCCTTCCCTGTGTCACCCTGCGGTCACCTCCCCACGACACCCCCCCAGGGTCACCTGTGTGCTGTCGCCTTCCAGCCGAGGGGGTCTGATGCTGGAGAGGTGAATGGTTTTGTGGTCTCCAGAGTTGAGCTTCACCACGATGGCGTCGGCGTTCAGCACCTGCATCACCTGGGGAAGCAGAAAGGGGGAGGTGAACATCATGGCCCAACAGCTTGCACAACCTCAACTCACCCTACCTTTGACCCTTTGGCTGGGGAGGGGTGTGTGGCTGACACCCCTCAGGCTGTGCTGCCATCCAAGGAGATCTGGACAGGCTGGAGAGCAGGGGTGGGAAGGCAAACCTCATGGTTTCAATGAGGGCAAGCACAGGGTCCTGCAGCTGGGGAGGAATAACAGCAGGCACCACGACAGGCTGGAGGCTGCCCTGCTGGAAAGCAGCTCCGTGGAGAAAGATCTTGGAGTGCTGGTGGACAGTAAGCTCTGCACAGGGCAGCAATGTGCCCTTGCGGCCAAGAGAGCCAATGGCATCTTGGGGGGCAACAGGAAAAGTGTGGCCAGCAGGTCTAGGGACGTTCTTCTCCCCCTCTACTCTGCCCTGGTGAAACCACACCTGGAATACTGTGTCCAGTTTTGGGCTCCTCAGTTCAGGAGAGATAGGGACCTGCTGGAGAAGAGTCCAGCAGAGAGCCATGAGGATGACTGAGAGGCTTGAGCATCTCTCCTATGGAGAGAGACTGAGAAACCTGAGGCTGTTTAGTCTGGAGAAGAGAAGGCTGAGAGGAGATCTGATCAATGTCTATAAATATCTGAGGGGTGGGTGTCAAGTGTCTGGGGCCAATCTCTTTTTGCTGGTCAGCAGCAATAAGACAAGGACCAATGGCTACCAACCTGAACATAGAAGGTTTTAGCTCAACATGAGGAGAAACCTCTTTACAGTGAGGGTGACAGAGCACTGGAACAGGCTGCCCAGACAGGTTGTGGAGTTTCCTTCTCTGGAGACTTTCAAAACCCACCTGGATGTGTTCCTAAGCAAACTGCCCTAAGGGATCCTGCCTTAGCAGAGGGGTTGGACTCAATGACCTCTGGAGGTCACTTTCAACCTCTAAAGTTCTGTGATTCTGTGATCCACAATGCAGAGTAAGAAGATCCAACCCCACTTTTGGTGTCTGAAGCAAGCAAAGCTCACCATGGTGATGTTCTCCAAGCCTGAGATGCTCAGGTGGTCAAAACCATGCAAGATCCCCAAACGGTGGCACGGCAGCACACCACCGACCATGGGTTGTCCTCTGCTGGGGCTCAGACCCAAAGGGTTTCACTCCAGAAACCAAATTGGAGTGGGAAGTGGACAAGAGATGTCCACAAAGACGATGGAGAGAGCACAGTCCATGCTGGAGACTCTTCCACCCCACAACCATGCAAGACCATGTCCTGGTTGGTGGCTCTCCATACACACAAGGAGCCAATTCATTAGAGGAGCTGGTAGCAAAGTCAATTCCTGCACGCTGGAGTTGGGTGGAGAGGAACCTTATGAAGTTCAACCAGGGCAAGGGTAGGGGGTCCTGCAACCCCCTGCAGCAGTACAGGTGAGGAGTGACCTGCTGGGAAACAGCTCTGTGGAGAAGGAGCTGGCAGTGCTGGGGGACAAGGTCACCATGAGCTAGCAACACAACCTAATGGCCAAGAAGCCCAATGGAGTCCTGTGGGACATGAAGAAGAGTGTGGTCAGGAGGTCAAGGGAGGTTCTCCTTCCCCTCTACTCTGCTCTAGTGAGGCCACAGTTGGAGAACTGGGTCCAGTTCTGGGCTCTCCAGTTCCAGAGAGACTGAGAGTCCAGTGAAGGCTGGGATGATGCTGATGACCAGAGAAGGGCAGCCAAGCTGGTGAAGAGTCTGGAGAAGAAGAGCAGCTGAGAGCCTTGAGAAGAGCAGCCTGAGAAGGGATCTGCTCAGTGCCCAGCAAGAGCTAAAGGGTGAAGGTCATGAAGAAGGGGCTCAACTCTTGTCAGTGGTCACCAGGACCAAGGGGCAATGGGCACCAGGTGCAACCCAGGAGATTCCATCAGGAGAAACCATTTGATTTTGAGGGTGGTGGAGCCCAGAGAGGTTGTGGAGTCTCCTTCTCTGGAGATTCCAAACCCAGCTGGACATTGTGATCCTGGGCAGGCTGCTGTGGGTGCTCCTGCTTGGGGTTGGATGAGCTCCAGGAGTCCCTTCACACCACCACCATGGTGAGGCTCAGGAAGAACAACTTCTTTCCTGATCAAATCTCCATCTCTTCTTACCCCTAGGGAAGGTCGATAGAGAGGAGGCGAGGGCAAAAACTGGAGCCCACCTTCCTCCAGGACCATCACCTAACCCTTCCTCCTCCAGTCTGCAATGGACCATGTTGGGAAGGCTGGTCTCTGGAGGTGGGGGGGTGGAGGAACATGAAACATCTGCAGAGGCCTGAAGAAACCCAAAGCTAAGCAGGAAAATCCTTTCCATCCATTTCTCCAAGAGCTTCTGGGTGGCAGCCGAAGGCACCATAAATATTGGATGAAGGAAGGTGACAAACAACACAGCCACAGGGACACTGCTGAGTCTCCTGTTCTATTGTCACCTCCATCACCCTGTCCTCTTCTCACCCATGAAGGCCCTAAAAAGGGGCTGCAAAGCATCTTCTGCTGCCTCCATGATGCTGAAGCCTCCTGCCTGGAGTTGTGAGCATCTCAAGGTCATCCTCAGGTCCTGCTGCCACCCTGCCCTGTCCTACTTGTGTGGCCCAGCTCCGGATGCCACATCATTGAGTGACAGATGCACCAGGCTAGGGGCAGAGTGGCTGGAAAGGATGGAAAAGGTTCTGGATGGATGGGCCAAGGTCAATGGGCCGAGGTTCACCACGGCCAAGTGTCGGGCCCTGCACTTGGGTCACAACAACCCCACAAATGCTCCTGGCTGGGGGCAGAGTGGCTGGAAGGGGTGGAAAAGGACCTGGGGAAGTGTTAGTGGCAGCAGCTGAAGAAGAGCCAGGGTGTGCGCAGGTGGCCAAGAAGGTCACCAGCAGCCTGGCTTGGATCAGCAATGGTGTGGCCAGCAGGAGGAGGGTAGGGATTGTCCACCTGGACTAGGCACTGCTAAGACCACAGCTGGAACCCTGGGATCAGTTTTGGGGCCACTCACTCTCAAGAATGACACTGAGGGGCTTGAGGAGGTCCAGAGAAGGACAACTAAGCTGGGGAAGGGACTGGAGAAGAAGAGGAAGGGTCTGAAGAACCTGTGAGGAGCAACTGAGGGACCTGGGGGTGTTGGGCCTGGAGAAAAGGAGGCTGAGGGGAGACCTCCTGGCTCTCCGCAATGCCTTGACAGGAGGCTGGAGTTGAGTGGCAGCAAGGTCTTCTTCTAAGTGATGGGACAAGAGGAGATGGCCTCAAGTTGCCCCAGGGGACGTTCAGGTTGGACGTGAGGAACAATTTCTGCCCCTTGAAGGTTGTCCAGGTCTGGCCCAGGCTGCCCAGGGCAATGGCAGAGTCCCCATTCCTGGAGGGGTTTGCAAGCTGTGGAGATGGGGTACTGAGGGCCATGGTTTGGCGGTGTCCTGGCAGTGCTGGGTTCAGGGTTCGACTCCACACAAACTGATTCTCTAATTCTCTGGTTTCACTCTGACTTGATGTGGACATTGAGTCCATGTCCTCCAGCATCCCATGCCCCTTCAGAGACCCATCACAGCTGGGTCAACCTGGCAAAGTGCCCTCTGAGTTAATTTTCGGCCAGGAATGAAAGGGTTTGCTTGGGGCTTGATGGACTTGGCCAGGTCCCTGGCGCCAGTTGTTGGCTCCTGAATGTCCACTGTGGCCATGCTGGAGGCCGAGATGTTGGGAGGTGGCATCCTCTTGCCCTTCTGCCAGAGAACAACCATTGATGTGAGGCGGAAGCACGTGATGGATGTCTAATGAAGCATGAGATTGACCCTCAGAGCTGACCTGCAGCTCCTCTGGCTTCAGCATCTGCTTTGTGTCCAAGAAGGCAGAGATGGATGTTCAAAAACGTGCTGTGGAGGTCCCACCCTGACCTCCTTCTCCCAACGAGGACGATGCCCTCAAGCATGAGATTTGATTACTCTGCTTAACGGGAGAAAAGTGCTTTGGGCTGGGTTGGGCTGACGGAGAAAGATGGAATTTAGGTCCTAGGAGAAGCTGAGTTGTCCCCTGGGGGAGGTTAGAGACGAAGCCTTGGTGTCTCTTCCAATTTGAATTGCCATCATCTTGTTATCCCTTTGGCTGAACACGGCTGGAGGGACCCAGGGGGTAAAAAGGGCTTCAAGTGGAGCAAGTCTGGGACCTCCTCCCTCTGCTCTGGACCCAGCTCTCCAGCTGGACTCTCACCAGGGCAAAGGGGGAGAAGAACCTCTCTTGACCCCTTGGCCACACTCTTCTTCATGCCCCCCAGGACACCTTTGGCCTTCTTGCGGCCACATTGCTGGCTCATGGTGACCTTGTTGTCCCCTGGCACTGCCAGGTCCTTCTTCACGGAGCTGCTTGCCACTCCCCACCTGTACTGGTGCAGGAGGTTGTTCTTCCCATGGGGCAGGGCCCTAGCCTTGCTCTGGCTGAACTTCATGAGATTCCTTCTCCCTAGCTCTCCAGCCTGGCCAGGTCACACTGGATGGCAGCAGAACCTGGTAGGGGTCACCACTCCTCCCAGTCTGGCACCATCAGCAAACCAGCTGAGGGCCCACAGTGTTCCTTCACCCAGGTCACTGATGAAGACATTGACCAAGACTGGACCTAGCCTTGATCCCTGGCCTCCTGCTCCTGAGCTGGCCTCCAACCCCTCCCAGCCCTTTCCTACCATGCTGAGCCCCAGATCTGAGCAACTTCCCCTATAAAGCAGCTTCTGCTCCTGAGCTGACCTCCAGACCCTCCCAGCCCTCCAAGATCTTTCCTACCATGTTAAGCACCAGATCTGACCAACCTCCCCAGCCTCCCCCTACAAATCAGTCGTCTTTTGGGCTGCATTCCAGACTCTGCAACCCTACTCCCAAAAACAGGTTCTCCTCCTGAGCTGAGCCCCACATCCTGCCAACCCCCCCAAAAGCAGGTTCTCCTCCTGAGCTGAGCCCCACACCCTGCTGGCACCCCCCAAAAGCAGGTTCTCCTGCTGAGATGAGCCCCAGAGCCTGCCAACCCCCCCCCCACAGGCAGGTTCACCTCCCGAGCTGCGCCCGACACCCCGCCAGCCCCCCCCAAAAGCAGGTTCTCCTCCTGAGCTGAGCCCCACACCCTGCCCACCCCCTCCACAAGCAGGTTCTCCTCCTGAGCTGAGCCCCACCCCCTGCCAACCCCCTAAAAAAGCAGTTTCCCCCCCTGAGGTGAGCCACACACCCCGCCAACCCCCTCCAAAAGCAGGTTCTCCTCCTGAGCTGAGCCCCACACCCTGCCAACCCCC